>DWMZ01001179.1:0-17377 GCA_018249855.1 Eueides tales michaeli
GTAAGGCTATGTGTTCGACGTAGCAGGATTTGAGAAAACACAACACAAACACTTTTCAATTTCCACTCCATTTTAAGATGATGTTGCGCGGCTTTTAGATATTGGATTATATGATAAATTTTAAAGTGTTTTTCCACATTTAGGAAAAAAAATACCAAATTTAAAAACGTATTAAAATTTGAACGAAGCAGGATTTGAACCCGCGCCTCTTGGAATCCGTCCAAGCGCTCTAACCACTAAGCCATTCGTTCTCACCAAGCTCCGTCGATGTTTTTTTTTTTTTTAATTTTGAGCTTGGTGAGAACGAATGGCATATTTTAAGTAAAACAATTTTAACTGCATTAATCGCGTATATTGGATGTTAAACTTTTTTTAGGAGCCCGACGTTTCGAACACTTTACAGTAGTCCGTGGTCACGGGTGAGTCTACCCGTGACGTCGGGTTCCTAAAAAATGTTAACCATCCAGTATACGCGATTAATCTGGTTAAAATTGTTTTATTTAAAATTCAAACATAAAATCAAATCTTTGAAAAATCCAGTCCCTGATTCCCATGCCAGTAATTTCTATCGCAGTAGTGGTCGGCTACTACGGCAAGCCAAACACGCATGTTCCATTACACGCTGAACTGCGAGCAACGTGATTAATTAGAGACTGCTATAGAGTTGATACACAAGTAGACTGTACTCGTGCGGGATGCCTCTAGGTAACAATTATGTCAAGGCTTTATCAATCTTTGGTTAAATATTGTAGATCAGTCGTTATTACTCGACTGCCAAAAATGGGTAATATTTTTCGCGCGTATCATTATATGTATTTAATTGAAATAAAACACTACAATATTCTTTATTATCTTATAATCAGAACTGTTGAATGGGTTTGTATAATCTTTCTTGAGTTTCATGAATTTTCTATTTAAATGTACATTCAAATTCCCTTTATATGATATTAGTTATTTACTTTCACTTCTGAGGTCGTCGACGTAGCGGAGTGGTCTTGTTGTTAAAGTGTCGGCTGTGTCAGTCGAGGAAATAATCATATTTAATTTATTTTTACCACGTTGAAAGTAATATTTCATACTTAGGAAAGAAACATACTTTGGAATGGTTTCCTAATACGCGGGTTCAAATCCCGCTACGTTCAACTTTTTATATGCTCTCTCACTCAACGCGCTATAGGCCACCAGCTCCATAATACCATATTATTTATAGTTACTGGCGACTAAAATAAATGCCAGCTGTCATGATGATACAGTTTTTACATTTGGGTCAAATTCAGTTTTTAACATTTAGTTATATAGTCACAAGTTGACTTAACAAAATCATGTTAAAAATGTGATCATTTTAAATTTACATAACTTTAATTTAAAACGAGATCTTTATTTACATCGAAATTATAATTAGATGCAGAGCAGCGTAGTGGGAGATACAAATGTTTATATTCCTTTTGCTATATGTTCGTGGTCGCAATGCAAATATTTTAAATGAAATTTGAGGATAATATTGAGGCCGTCGTGACGCATCGACGTAGCGTCGGTTGTTAGTTCGATTCTCATTCAGGGGAATACATTGTTTGCATTTCTCGCTCTAGTAGAAACATTAATGTAAGATTTCTTAATTTTTTTTAACTCTTAATTTTTTTTTACAATAGCTTAGTTAAATCTTAACAATCCCGCCATAAATCTGTAAAGCTTTTCCAAATTTGTAACAATTATATGATGTCACTAATTTTCTACTATTACTAACACAAAAAATATATTTTCTTATATTAAATAAGATCAGATGGTAATAAATGATCATATAATAATCATAATTAGACTTAGACTGATGAATACACTTCTTGTAAGTTACTCGTACACTCGCTGAGACCCACCTACTCTCACCTGATGTCGACTGACACTTTTTATTGCGTAAACTGAACGAGCTATATATACACGAGCGTCTTTGATTTAAGAATCATTACACGTGCGATATTTGACTTTGTTTTTTTTTACATTAACGTAATTTATTAGGACACAAATTATTTAAACAGTGAAAAAAAGTTCACAAATATTTTAAACAGTGAATCGGCTTAATATAATATTAGAAAAATACTGTTAACTTGACAAGACAAACAATAGAGCATCAATATATTATATATTCACGCTTAAACCGAAGATAATTTGGTCAGAAACGGCGGATAAGTCATACTTTACTTGTTATTTACAATCATCTCATGGGAAGTTTGACCGGAGGAAGTAATTTACAAGTTAAGTAGCGACCGGCAAGTCGAGGACAAGGATTCGGGATTCAATCACTAGTGTATTGAAGCTACGTAGCAGTAGTTGACGTTTTTAATAAAGACTAAAAAGATAGGAAGAAATGTATGAATGAATATTAAATAAATGCAGCGACTCGTTTTATATATTTTTTGGTTAACGATACGTTTTAGGTTCACGTGTATATCAGGGTAGGCAGAAGGAACCTGGGTATTAAAACTCTGTTCTCATTAAGGTACTATAATTCAACAACTATTTCGTGTTCAGTGGCGTAACTCAACACTGCGCTATGTTTCATTACCAGAGCAAAGAAAATGAAAATATTTAATATTTTATTCCCTCAAGTCAGAATCGAACCCACAAACTGCCGTATTATGTCCCTGCGCCAGGACAGTCTTCAATATTGAATATATGAACATTAGGAAATATATAGGACGGTTTATTTACATCTGATCCTAATACAGGCATAGTTTATATATTAATATGCGTATCAGTTGCCGTTATCCGGAAGCTGATATACTTAAATAAAATAATGGAACCTAAGAGTGTACCACCAAAGTATTATGTCCTAACTATACTAACATAGCCGCAGTCTGTCAAATATGTAGTTTGTTTTGCGGATGTAGAAAAAAGACTAACATTGATTATTTTGATGAGTTTTTCTACTTTCCACAATACTTAAAAGTTTCTATATATTTTATAACATACTTATATCTAAGAATCAAATATTTTTTCTCGGCTTGACGCTGTGTCCTGCACATAGCTGGTTATACAAAGAGAACGTTGTGTCAAAATACTCAACACTTGTTAATTCATGAAATGGTGCATATTAGCATGTATGTACGTGTGAGTATACGATACAGACGAAGTGGCGCCAAAACAAATACAGCGCGACAATGATACAGATACAGCTGCGATATTGTTTCCAATTATTTTTTTTGTTAATAAAAACTCAAGAGATTTTTACCAAAAACTTTATTTACTTTTAAAAATATATATTATAAAGTTAGAAAAGGCGTTGAGTTCCACCACTCAACGCGCAATATTTTTGGATTGTGTTAATTTTAACCGATGGGTTTAGGTACCCTACGCCTACCATCAGCGGGATACAGAGTGAAATTAAAAAATAATAATTATTATTATATGCTACGAAATGAAATAGCCTACGTTACTTGTTGTTTCTCTGAGTCTCAATTTAAAATTTCTTTGAAAATACAAAGAGGAGAGAAGAAGAAAGAGAAGACCCTCCGTAGATATTTTATAGTACAGTTAGGCTCTTGCTAAAAAGCTGCAATATATTATTTATTATAGAATCGACTGCATTAAGTCGGTCAAAGGCAATTTTAACGTGTATTGTTGGCACTTGTCTTGTTATATCACTAAGTGTTGTAACAATTAATGATATATATTATATATTAGCCTGTCATGGCACAGTGGTACACGCACTGCGTGTGGGTTTCATCCACACTCGTAGGGACTCATATCAATTTATTTTTACATTTAATATAAGTCGAAATATCCTTGAAAGTGTGAACTATTCTAACCATTAGTTGAAAGTATTTGTTAAAGTTCTCCACACTTCAAAGCTACGAGCGAAATGTAGTACGAATTAAGGAGAAACCGAATATGTTTGAAACTTTTACCAATAGTTTGTGGTAAAATATATAAAATACGAAAAGGTTGACGTGACTACCACTCGAGCTATTATATATCGATAATATTTATCACGTTATATTATTAAGAACCATTGTAGCGCAGTGGCTGCTATTTCGTTTTTATGATGTTGTACGTAAACATTTAGTTTTTTGCGTTGAATTTACGTGATTTCTTTTGAATTATCTCCTCTAAAGCAGTGTGTATGTATGTGACATCGTAGCTCTTCAATCATTAAAAGCCCTAGTAGTGACTCAGAGTGTGGTTGTAAGCCCGACAGCTGAAAGTTCGACTTTCACTCTGAAATATGAAATATCTAATAATTTCATTTCTTCACTGTAAAAGTAATCTATGCTTCGAATTCTGTTACGTAACACGTAATATCTCGAAAACCTAGCGCTATATGGGGAACGGAGTGTCCTAACACCAGGTTCAAACAGCTTTCTCAACTATGTGTGTAAAAACAAAAATGTAATGTGGCATTTAAAAAAATATTACTTAATTATTGTAATTTAAACATTACCTTATTATTCAAATATATATCAGAATATATCCAATAAACACAAATACACTGCACTTTAACAACAACAACTTAACTAACACATAGATCAATTAAAAACTATTTATTTATATTTCATTATTAAATACTACTACTGTAAATGGTTTAATATCAAACTTTTTCAATAACAAGTAACTTTTAAATTAAATATTACTCGTATTTCAACTGTAGTTTAGTTTGTGGTGTCACTGTACTGTGTTCACGAACTACCGACACGCGCGCTCGTCGCGGTACTACGGAGCAAATGGTATTGAAGCAAGTGTATTGCTACGGACGTACGTAGAGCCAACAGGACTATATAGATATGAATGTAAAAATGTAAACAATATAATTTTTGATTTTCTGCATAGTTAAAGAAAAAAATATCGAAATAATTTATATTGTATAGTTCAAGGATTGTCATCTTATATCTCTTTAGTACTTAAATAATTTATAAGAAAAACAATGTGTTTAAACTTTGTTGTGCCAAATAGTTGTACAAGTAGTTAAGAATAACTTTCTGTAGAGACCCTCCTGCGCTCTAGTTACTATAAGTAAACATACACCGGCTCTCCCGAGGGTTTATCTTGTGGATCTTTGTGTATATTTAATGGATACTTCGTGCCAACAAACATGATATGTAGGTTTTTTTCATCATATTAACAAATTGTTTTTAGGAACCGTCCAAGTGGTAAGTGTAGTTTCTTCTAAAGAAATATTTTTTTCTCAAGTGGAGAATATTATAAAATTGGTGAAAAATATAGAAAGAAATATTTTCCTATTTTCCGTAACTATTATTATTTATTTTCGAATCTGATTTATCATGTACAATACTATGCACTCACCCACTCAGCTTCACGGTGTATCCCGCAAATAGCAGGGTAGGCAGAGGGAATTTGAGAATCTAGTGTTAAGGCACTCTGTTCCACTTCCGTTTCGCACTTTCCGCCGAATTTAAGGCATTGCCTGTTGAGTACTGGAACTCAACGCCGCGTTTTGCCTCATTACCAGAGCGAAGAAACGAAAATATTAAATATTTAAATTGAAAATATTAAATATTTTATTGCCTTGAGTGGGGATCTAACCCACAACCTGCCTGTCTGCCTGCGATTATAGTCACACGCTTGTGCCGCTGCGCCACGACAAGTCTCATATAATATGCTATACTACACTATATAATAATATATTGCTAAAACTTCAGTTTTCAATATAAGCTATATAATATATATATTGAAATTTCTGTCAAGGCAATGAAACATTCTTTTTGTAGCAATATTGTCGAATAAAATAATATATATTCATATAACTTTTTTTATTATTGAAATGATTTAAATAACAAAAGTATATGATGTGATTAAAGTTTAATAAAAACTGTATTAATTTAACCGTCAATTTAGTAAGCGTTAGCGTGCACAAGCTCTCAGTCAGACAAACAGACAAACCGACATTAGAAAATAGACAAAAATATAATAAACACCTAATTTTTTATGTACAATTACATCAGTTACAATTTTATTATGTGTACATATAAATATATAATATTATTATATAAAAATCATACGATTAGACACTTCTTATATCAACTTCCTTCAGTTTTCATATTAAACAACCACAACTATCGCCGCATATAAAATATATTTTTTACGACATCACACCAGCTTCACACTGTATTCTGTACATGGCAGGATAAGCAGAAGAAAAAAGAAACCTAGTGTTGAGACACTCTGTTCAGTTCCCCATTTTCACCGATTTGGGGACATTGCATGTTGAGTGGCGAAACTCAATGCCACGCCTCGTTACCAGAGCAAAGAAATGGAAATATTAAATATAACATTAGGATAGAATAGGAGTAGGGATGGAACCAACAACCTGCCGCGTTTACATTGGCAAGCTTATGTCATGGCGCCGCGACAGGCCCTGTAGGTAATAAAATAATTGTTCTTTAAAACTAAATGGCAAAAATTAAATTCAACGGTAACTTTTATAACATAATATGTCAATTGAACGCAAGTTTCAATATTGAAGTAGCAATTTTAAGCCCCTATCATCTTTTGTACGCCAGTCATTATGATTACATTTTTTACGCAACCTGTACAGCTCAATAATATTGTACAATATGATTGCCCAATATGCATTTCGCCCCTTCATATCAAAAATATTTTTCATATAGTTTTAATATATTTTAGTTTCATAACTAGCAGTGAGAGTTGTACGTGGCTACAAATATATGTAAATAAGATATTTGTTTACAATGTTGTATTTTGTTGTTTTGTTATACGATATTATAAAATTTTTGCTTTTCCAATTAAAACTACGCATGAACTTCAAATAAATAGTACAGTAGTACAGATTTGGTTCCGTCACATGGAACGTGCTGTCATAGTGGCAGCAATCGCTCTCTGTGGTACAATATTTATTTTAGAATAAAAGTGCTTCTGTCGATACTTTTTTAAAAATCGTCTCATTTAACAATATTTAATAAACTTTCCACTATTATTCGTTTTTTTTGTTTTTTTTTTTTGCTTTTTGATAGGTATCCTACGACTGCCTACTCTGCATATAGCAGAGTAGGCAGTCGTGGGAACCTAATGTTAAGACACTCTGTTCCAAACCGAGGAACTGGAAATCTGGAGGCATGACTTGTTTAGCGTCTTACTTTATATATGTACTTTTCGAGGTTTCAACCGCTTTTTAATATGATTAAATAATGATTAATTACCATTAAGTCTAATAACCGTTATTTGCTTATAGACGAAGTGCCGCGTCACGGTGGACTAGCGGGGGCGGCGCAGGGCGACGACGAAGGTGATCGGGCATGGGCGCCACTACTTACCTATTCGATAATTAAATATAAGGGCTCATATTGTGAAATCTATCCCCACTCGAATTCGGAAATCTCTTAACAATAAATTTCCATATCCCTGCTCCTTACCCTGCTGAGTGCGAGATAGAGCGTGAAAGTAAGAAGTATGCTTACATATAAATATCTACGGTGTCAGAAGCGTATCTGTATGTATCTATGTATATATAAATTAATGTTGTTGATACTGACCACTGAAACGGGTAACGGAAGCTTGAAATATGTATTTATCAACATGAAATATGTATTTTTTTGTATGAATTGCTTGTTCTGGTCTCCACGTGCCGCGACATTCTTTACTACAGATACAGTAAAAGGAAAATCTCTCATTTAAATTGTTTGCCGAATGTAATAGGCTCGGGAGTCTTTCTTTGATGTGGATTTTGTGAAAGAAAAAAGAAGTCAACGTCTAACGAGGTAAGAGACGTAATTAAAATGAAGTTAAATGAATACATAATAACATATATACCATATATAGCAAACTGTAAAATACATAATAAACTACTTTAGGAATGTTTATAATATGCACAAATGCAAGCTTCACACAGTGTCATACATTAGATGAAAACATAATATCATGTCGTGTCGTACGTCGTTTAGTACTTTCCTTACGTTTCAGGCTAAATTATTACTCGTTAGATTCAATTTCTGGGTCCAATAGTTTAATATGTAGGAAAAAATAAAAAATCTAGCCGTTACATAGTAACGGAGGAATATACGTTACAACAATCTTTAAATAAAAAGGGTCGATGCTTCTTACATCTTATTGTTTGCAACCGCGCGCTATTTCGAAATAACCCTTAGTGTAGCAATGTCGTCTTAATGTTCTCGAGAAGTAAGTGGTAGTTTATCATGGCGTGATCAAACCAACAAAATGTCTTCTTTACAGTCGCTTATATTTTTCCGCCATTAATGTGTTTTAGAGGGGGGCTTGCCCCCTGCACTATGTAATGTTAAAAATATCGATAACATCATATCAGATTTATTTTGTGATCTAACGATCTTGCAGAGCTAATAACTGATAAAAAAACGGATTTCTTGAATAAACACATACTAAAGACCGATGATAATAACAACTATAAAGTATATACATATATGTATCCAATATATGTGACAATTTCTTGACTTGATATAAAATGAAACCTTTTAAAACTAGCCTAACAGGAAATGAATACAGTACTGACTCGCTGTGGACCGCTGTCGCAAGTACACGGCCGCCTTGCACTTCCGTTACTTTCTGTAGGCTTACATACACCTGACGTCGCCGCTGTCGACGACACATATCAGAATTCATATTATCGAATAGATATCAGAATTCATATTATATAATTCATATTATCTTCACGCTGAACGTAGGTAAATATAGCTGGGTAGCAGAGTAAATAGTATTAAGACACTCAGTTTCCCATTTTGCATACATACAATTTTGGATACAATTTAGATTTTAATTGTTAGTTGGTGGATCATGCTGATGGGCTTTCTCTCGCTACCAAAGCGAGAAAATAAAAATAATTCTTCTCTCGAGTGGGAATAAAACTCACAGTGCCAATGCGCTACGGCAGATTTCTCAGAATTGACTACTTTATTTCCTTCTCATAAATTACTAGTAGAAACCACTGTTTTGTATATTATATTTGCTTAATTTTGTTTTTGTGTAATAAAATTAATACCTATAACGTTCAGGTTGATTCTGAATCTTTTAAAGATTGTTGTAACGCAATTTTAGTGATTGGGAAAGTAAAGTGGTAGGTATGGATCAAATAACTTTTTCCAAATTGTCACTCTGTTAGTGAGACAATAAAAACAAAAGAACAGTTATTTAATAGTTCTAATCATCGTTATAAACTATTGCTCAACGGTAGTTATAAAGTTTCCTTTAATTTCCACTTTCTCCAATATGCCTTGATGTGACTTGTGGTCGTTGCGTGTCGACCTTCACTACTTTACTGTACCATTGAGGTGAAAAATAACCGACGGACGTTAAATCAATGTTCGTTGATAAAATGATATTGCGATTAGTAAGGTTTATAGCTGTACTAACTTCCTAACACATAAGCTGTACTAACTTTTTAACGTATAAGTATAATACTAGATATTGGAACGCAGTTCTTTAGGCAATACTATATTATATATTATTGATAAAGCGTAAAGCAAAAAAATAAGACAAAAATCTCTTGCGCCACCAATATTGATTTCGAATTTAATTAATATTATAAATATATAGGCACAAGGAAGGACCATTCAAAAGGATATTTTCCAACGTTATTAGCTCTAATAAACCTGCTTGAGAGGGTCATTGACGGGCAAACTGTAAATGCGCTTTGAAAGTGGCTTTTCATTTGCGCATTAAAGACACTTAAGTTATATGTAGCTGTAAAGTTGATACTTGCTGGTACTATAATTGGGATGTTTAAAAAATGTAGTAATTGGAGCCATTAATGGCGCAGGCGCACAAGCGTGTACCTGTACGCGACAAGTTTTGGCTTTGATTTCCACTCGATGAAAGTAAATATTTAATATACTGATTTTCTTACTTTGGTAACACTAGGTTCCCAGGTTCCCTGGTTCCTGCTATTAAAAGCGTGAACAAGTTTCCAAGTTTGCAAAATAAACTTGCAATCTTATTATAATCTCACCGTTGTGAAGTGTTCTTTCAACTAACTAAAACTATTGTGACAGAAGACAAATGACTTCAATTTGATAATGAAATAAATATCAAAAGTAGTTTAACTTAGAGACGGATTGATCTTGCGACATTTATTGCGGGCGTGTAGTGAATTCACATATATATTACACTTCACTTACATTTATGTGTATATATATGAAAATTACACAGTGTTCTATATTTTTTTATTTTTGTACATAATCTAACTTAACTGTAAAGTTAAATATAATAAATGCACTTTTGTATGCATTATTTTTTATCGAAAATAATAAACCGTATTTTTTTACTAAGGGTCGCTCTACCACCGATGCTGGTATAGCTCTCCTGAGGAGTATTTATGAGACATGGGAAGGATTGCCGGATGCTCTTGGCATGTTCTGTGAATTGTCCAAGGCATTTGATTGCGTGCAGCACTCAACATTGGTCATGAAGATGCACGCAACCCTCCCCCATAATCGTAAATACTGATACTTGAATGTCTATCTAGGTATACCTCTATTTTTTTCTTAGTGGAGTCGCGGGCGAAGACATCAATAAAATTTATCTGAGAATATTTTAAGACCTATCGTGGTACAAATGTAAACGTGATAGTTTTTACTAAGAAGTACAAGAATATTACTACTTTGCTTACAATAAAATATCAATTGTTTTATTCTTGGTTGAGTCTGTCTGTCGTCGCGCCCTAACTCCCAGACCGAGTAGTTGTAATTAGTTATAGTTAAGGTTGATCTTCTTAGAGGTTTAACTTTCAATGTACATTATCAATATAAGCAATAGCGACCTTATTTAATAGTTCTTCGCGATCTACTGTGTTCATACAAGTATCTTCAAATTACTTGATGAATCGCTTCTGAATAATACCTAAACTATTTAATTTGTATGAAGAAATTACAAATGCTAAATATAAATACTGTTTGTTTCATTTATTTGGTTGATTTTTCGGTTCCCACTTTGTAATGAATTGTGCCACTTTGTATTGAATTGTGTGTTGAGTAACAAAACTCAACGCCGCGCTTTGACTTGTTACCAGAGCGAGAAATGTAAATATTAAATATTTTATTTCCTTTAGAGAATTGAACTCACAACCTGTCGCGTTCACAGTTCCTAGTTATTAGAAAATATAGAAATAAGATATCCTAAAAAATGTATTGAGACACTACAGTTTCCGTTTTATGTCAGAATTAGAAACAGCCTGCTAATCAAAACAATTAAATATATTTATTTTCATATAAGTTCTACTAAACGGAAATCAAGCCCACGATACTTTCTGTTTGTACCATAGTGGTACGTAATACATAAATATTAATATGAAAAGTTTATTGTACCTACATAGACACACATACACAGAAAGAAGGCTCAGTTCAATCTTCTCAATCATATTAAACGACAGAATGAGAGATGCTTGTAGGTGATAATGGAAAACGATAACGATCCACTTTAAATGAACAGTCAGCGTTTTATTACAAGGAATCAGCGAATATACAGATATTTGACACTCCGCTAGAGTGTTTAATATTGATATAGATGGAAAGATATTTTGGCCGTTAAATTAAAATATAGCTTTGAATTACATTGAGGCTTTTTTCGCTTTGGTAACGAATAGCCGCAACGTTAAGTTCTGCCACTGTTGAGTAGTGTAATGCCTTGGAATTAACTTGGATTCTCTTTGGCTAGGGTGGCTATGTGTGATACGGTGTGACGCTATATTTAAATTTCACACAAAAAATCTAATCTCTCTAACTATATAATACGCCAGATAGTGAAGTAGTGAAAAAAATTATCAATTTTTGGATATGTGTGTACTACTCAAAGACATGATGTACCTTACCCGAGCGAAGAAATGAAAATATTAAATAGCTTAATATCCAAGTAGGAATAAAACCCGAAACCGTCGCACTTACAGTCACGCACTGTGCCCCTGCGCCGCGACGGACTCATTACTTTTATAATAATATATTTATTACAAAAAAGAAAACAATAATTCAGATGTTAATTTAGAATTTAATATTTTCTACAAAAGTAAAATAAAAGAAGTTGAATATTTACAATGAGATGCGATGTCCGCTTGCGTTATTTCCGTCGACGTCTGATAACAGCGGCCACTTTAGCGTTATCTTTCTGTTCTAATAAAGAGGAAAATACTTTTCTGACAAATTGTTTTCACAGCAGGGGTACGCTTTGTTAAATACCAAGAGGAGTGGCGAATATTATAAATCCTTATATACAATTTATTTTATTCCAGCTTTACAATTTAACTCGCACATGACATGGTGGGCAGAGGGAACATGGGAACCTAGTATTAAGATATATCAATTTCATTAAAATACTAACACAACTATATATACGGCAGCGGCGTAGAGATTTCTTTGACTAAGTATTGATCCCACAACAGTCGCGTTTTCATATGCATGCCTGTGCTCCTGCGCCATGGCGACCTCTACATTGTTTTTAAGTATACTCGCAACTTACAAGACTACTTTGGGTGTCTGTTATGAGGAAAATGTGCTAATATTTAATATTTTCTGTCTATTTAAATAATATAATATGTTATTTTTTTTTTGTACTTTTAGTCAATATTAATTTAAATCTTCTTACATAAAGTTCTTCATTAAATGAATGTTTCATTTCCGCATTGCAAAGTTGGCTATATCAATTATAAAGTTTAATCTTAACGCTGACAATGTTACGTTACGCTACAAGTTACTACGGATGCTACGAGTCGCTACGATATTCTACGATGAGACGAAATAGTTTAACTATTACCAAATACACGCAAGCACCTTTGTTTTCGCCCATACTAACAAAAATACTGTTATCTACTTCTTCCACTATACACTACTACTTCTTCCATTTTGTATCCTGGCCAGCATATAGCTCAAATTGATATGCAAATCCTTGTAGACTAAAGATTGCCACACACTAACAGATAGACTGGTCAAAATTAAAACAAAATTTCTTTTTCCGTCAGGTGATGAAAATAGCTTTATCCAATATCTCGCGTAGAATTAATTATGTCGACTCTACTGTCGGTGTCAATTTTATTAGACAACAACAGATCTTCGAGAGATTTTTTGTTCTATAATTGAATCCATTTGAAGACTTCTGTCAGTAAACTTTACCATTACAAATGAAAAGACTTTATTTATTTATTTTTTCATTACTTTATTATTCAATGTTTTATTTAAAATTTATTCAATTAATATATTGTGTACAATTTCTAAAGATGGTCCGTCCATTTCAGATTACTTATTGTGATAACTATATGGATCAATTTATGTAGGCACTTAATACTAAATACTTATATTTTTTGCTGCTCTAAAACTTAACCTTTACAATGTCATGCAAGAACAAAATAAAATAAATCTATATACATTTTTTCTATAGAACTTCATAATGTATGTTTGTTCTTGAATATAGCTGACAGCAGAGGAGGCTTTTGGGAGCCTAGTGTTAAATCACTCCATTTCCATTAATACACACCCGTTATTTTCTATGTCTTTGAGTGGCGGAGCTCAACGCCGCGTCTTACCTCACTACCACAGCGAAGATATACATATATAAAATATTTTATTAGTCCAACTAGGAATTTAACCCAAAACCGTCTCACCGCTTGAGGGTAATTGTGGCGCAGAGCACCACGACCGCCCTGGCCCTAATTCAAATTGTTAATTTCCCTTTTTATATCGTTATCAGAGCATCAGTAGTGTAATAGTTTTACTATTTTTAAAGTGTTATTCCACACTTAGGAAAGAAAAATAATAAATTTAAAAACGTATAAAAATCACAAGAGGCGCAGGTTCAAATCCTGCTTCGTCCAAATTTTTATACGTTTTTAAATTTAGTAGTGTAATACTAACTTTATACCTAATAATAACACTATTTTAGTAACTAACTATTAACAAAATAATAGAAACGATAACGTGCATCCAGCGAGGAGTATTTTTTATTGCATCAGTTACGAAAACACGTTTTATAGACCATATTCTGAAATCGTCTGCCTCATAAAATAAATGATAATATATACTTTCCTATTTTGTGTTTGTGTTGTGTTGAAAAGTAAATATTTATCAATAATTACATACGTTTATGAATTGATTTGAAATATTATATTATCACAATTCTATTTTATATTTCATTATACAAAGGGGTTATTTGAGAATTTCAACATTTTCGACTAATCAATATTTGTGGACTGTGGCATTGAGGCTATGGTAATGTGACGAAAATTAATATTCCACTCATTTATTGTGAATTTAATAATTATTAGCGGTACAAAATAATAACCGTAAACTCTCTCTGGTAATGAGGCAATGCGTATATTTCCGCCCTAATTCAATTGAAACTGGGAAATAGAAAATTTATACTGGAGAGTCTTAACAATTAGTTCCTTGGTTACATTTGCCTACCCATCATGAATCTTAACAGAAAAAAACAATTAACACACTACCCACTATACAAACGGTAATTTTGTCACGAGCAGAGATCAAAATACTGCAGTGTGCTTTCATGATGATATTGAACAATGGAAATGAAAGAGAATAGTTCAATAGGTGACACCATTCGATCGGCGCATTTGTTCCAAGTTCCAGTTGATTCATGAATGTAAAGAATTTGCATTTGTTTGTTTACGGTACAGATTTTTGTTAAGTGTTCTAAATATATATACTACTATTTTATATAACTTCACGCTATATTCATATTATACAAATAATTTCATGCAGCAACACATTATAATTGTTTCCAGTTAAGTGACGTGTCATCAAGTCAATTTACTTTGTATGTCCTAAAGGAAGCTATCATTATGAAGGCAGGTCTGCTGAGGAGAGTTGACAAGAAACTTAACAATTGCTCTTTTCAAAATACAATTTACAGTAAATGTTTTTCCCATAATTAGCTTCCCGAGTGAGCATCAACAGTAAAATTGGCCAAACACTATATTTTTAACTTTATTACGAACAAGGCCTGTCGTGGCGCAGCGGCACAAGCGTATGGCTGTAACCGACAGGTTGTGGGTTCGACCCCCACTCGAGGAAATAAAATATTTAATCTTTTCAATTTAAATAATTAATGTGTCATTTCTTCGCTCTGGTAATAACCGGCACTCAACACGCAATGCTTCAAATTCGGCGGACAGTGGGGAACGAAAGTGGGACGAAGTGTCTTAACACTAGGTTAGCAAGTTACCCTGCCATATGTGGGAGTATTACGAACAAATAAATATTTTAAATTAAATCCAAGTGATAATATAAAGAAATCCTAGTAATACGCTCCTTACAAACATTCGCATTGAATCTATTAGATCCAATGCAAATGTTTGTAAGGAGCGATTCACGCGAATGATTCTACTAAACGGATGTAGATGAAACTGTACAGTGTTATGTGAAGAATTAATTTGTTTTATTCAGTTATAATATAAAAATAAGTATAAACGGGCGGAGCCGCTAGTCAGCTAGTTCTATACAACTACACAAACAATCTTCCGGGCAATGATTAGTTAAAAATGTTCTAAATTTTATTAGTAAAAAATAAAAAGTAATATAATTATGTATCTGCCATTCAACACAACCATATTATAAAACAAGCGTATAAAAATTTCGACAGAGATTGGTGAGGACGGATGGCTTAGTGGTCAGAGCGCTTGAACGGTTTTCAAGAGGCGCAGGTTCAAATCTTGCTTCGTCCAAATTTTTATACGTTTTTAAATTTAGTATTTTTCTTTCCTAAGTGTGGAATAACACTTTAAAGATAGTAAAAAACCTAGTGTTAAGATACTCCTTTCTGCTTCCTGCTTTCTGCTGAAGTAGAGACATTGTGTGTAGAGTACCGGAACTCAACGCCGCTCTTTGCCGTGTTACCTGAGTGTAGAAATGAAACATTAAATATGCAATTTCAAAATATTAAATATCTAATTGCATTCGAATGGGGATCGAACCAACAATCTGTCGTTTACAATCACATGCTTATGCCCACGACGACCTTCAAATATACCCCACACACCTTCAACCCTTTCGGACAGCATATTTTCGGCCCCTTTAAATAATATTTACTGGGTTGGAGAGCTCAATGACACCTCTGCTATTTATTTTGCATTGAGTGAAGTATATTGATGTCGTTTATGAATGACAATTTAAAAAAAAAACCGTCTACAGTGGGATAACGTCTAACTGTAAAAGTAATGTTATAGTTTATAAATGAATTACCATTTTCTCGCTCCGATAAAGCTATGCGTGGCGTTGAATTCCACTATTGTACGTAATGTCTCAGATTTAGGTGGAAAGCAGAGGACAGAGTCACTTAACACTATGTTCCCTCTGCCTACTTTGTTATGTAGGGTACAATGTTAAGGTGAAGACGGTAAACGTCTATGAAATCGAGGAGATGAAAATAGTTTAATATTCCCATTCCCATGAGAATAACGAGAATATACCTAAAATTATCCATTCCTATGAGAATAACGATGAACTCATATTAAATACGTGAAAAAATCACATTGAATATAAAATTATTTACGACATGAATTCAACGTCATATATTTATTTCATTAATAGCATAATTTTCTTAATTTTTCTATGGCGTTTTGAATTTTTTAAAGAAATCTTATTTTGGCAACTCTTTTGGGACGTATTTAAAAGAAAAAATATGATAAGAGTTGATTAATTTAATACTAACGTAAGGATCCCGTGGGAGCGGTACAGCTTAGCGACGGCTTGTTAAACTGAAAAAAAAAAATTAAATTGTGAAAAACTCTTGGTCTAAAAAAATCACAACCTTATCTCGGCAAAGTAATTGTAGCTCTTAATCTAATAATCTGACTTAAAAGTCAGAGGCAACTTAGGAAATTAGGGTTAAGACACTCTATTCCTATTAAGATACTGCCGTTTTCCAGAAGAAATGCTAATATTAAAGATTGCTAATATTAAGGATTGTTCGAAAATGGATCAGTAATCTATTGCGTTTACGTATGTAAATATTAATTTTTTTTAGTTTAATTTTGATCGTAGACTGTGAGAAACTACCGTTAAGTCAGTCCGTTTTTCATCACTTATGTGATTTTGTGCAACATACGAAATTTCTTTTAATGAATAATCCTAACAGACGAACAAATGAACATCAAAGTGATTGTAATATGGTGCCGATTTTATCATTTGAGATACGGAATCCTAAAAAATACATTAAATAGTATTATTATTGAATCTTTTTTCTATTAGAGTCTCAGCTTAGTATTCTTAAATATGATAAAGAAGATAAGTTAATAATAAATAATAATGTTATAAATAGATGTTCGCCTGGAGCCAGTTACCAGCATAATATAAAAAAAATTTGTTCATTGACACTGAATGAAAATAGTACAGTTGTACTACTTCATGGAGACAGTCTGTCTGTAAGAAAGCAAGATATCATTAAA
>DWMZ01001180.1:0-17375 GCA_018249855.1 Eueides tales michaeli
CCTCTAGATTCAGCTTCCAAAAATTCGAATAATTGCTTACAAATACTAAAGGTGGTAGGAACTTCAGCCCCATCTGAACGTCTACTTTCGGAAGCGTCACAAATCGCCAATCAACAACGAAATAGACCTGAAGGAAAACGTTTTAATAAACTGTTGTTTTTACAAAGTATTCCAATAGAACAACATGTTATGATTGACTAAGCAATATTATTGCTGATTTTTTTTGTTCTTACGTAAATCACTCTATAAAGATTTCTTATTTTCATACATGGCTTTTGTTTTTTTAAATTAAACAGTCATTGAATTAATGATAGTTTGCATAAAAAATTGTATTATAGTATATTGTGATCTAAGTCTTGTGAATTCTATTTCTTAGTATTTGTTATAACAGAGAGAATATTCGCCAGAAAAAAGTATTTGTGTAAGCATAAAAGTACCCGATGTGTAGAAAATATCGATGTTTTGGATCAATACATTAAATGATATCGATGTATAGTTTCGATATTTCGAATCGAAAACATCGATGTTTTGTGAAAGTGGGCACCCCTCAAACAAAAAGTGACGTCAAACGACCGTCATGACACCTGAGCGCGTTTTAGCGGCAAATATTTTTTTCAAACAAAAAAATGTAAAATTTTATAACTTATGCTTAGTTTTGTGCTGAAATATATATTTTTTCGGTAATAGAAGAGCTCTATAAACATTAATCAATAAACATAACAAATAACAAATAAACATTAATAAGGAGTTAAAAAGTTGTCATCATGCCTATTGCAAAAGAATAGCAATAATTACATTAGCTACCACATAAATTCTATAGAATATATAATTTTAAACTCTTATAAGCAAACAAAACAAAATTTTGAGACACACTTTTACTCTATGAATTTATGATAAACAAATATCGATTGTATTGTTTATGAACTTTTTTTATCAACTTCCCGCTGTATCCCGCACTTGGCAGGGTAGGCAAAGGGAACTTGGGTACATAGTGTTAAGATGCTCCGTTCTCTTTCCCAATCTCCGCCCAGTTGGGACATTGTGTATTGATTGGCGTAACTCAACGCCGCGCTTTGCCTCGTAACCAGAGCGAAGAAATGAAAATATTAAATATTTAATCTATTCGAATGGACATCGATCCCACAACCTGTCGCGTTTACAACCACATGCTTGTCTTTACAAAAAGTATGTCCATTTTTGATAAGCTTAAGAATTTCAACAACTTTTGTTCTATAATGGTAATTCGCAAATAGCAATTAATTCAAATTATTATTAAATAATTCATGTCGCTTTTACACTAAAAATAATATCAAAATTCTTGTTAAATAAGTATTTTTTTTATATATATATATATATAAAAAAATAATACTCACTCAAAGAACAATAGTGTTGGGAAACCAGTTATATTATACACTTGTCTAATTTTTGAGTTTCCTGGTTTTGACACGTCAATGGCTGCCAAGAAAGCTTCACCCTAAAATTTTTCACGTTTCAAAAAATATAAAACAACATAAAAAATTGTTTATCAGGAAACTTGGGACACATGATTCGGAGTGTTAAGACACTCCGTTTCGTTCCTTTCCGCGGAATTTGAGGCAATGCGTGTTGCGTGGCGGAACTCAACGCCGCTCTTTGTCTTATTATTAGAGTGAAGAAATGACAATATTAAATATTTAATATTGTCATTGTGGAGATTGAACCCACAACCTGTCGCATTTACAGTCACACGCTTGAGCCCCTGTGCCACGACTGCTCTCTAGGGCACAAGTGTGGTCTATCTTTTTTTTAGTGCCACCAACAATCATTTTCAAATTTTCCTTTGTATATTCATTATTATGAGTTATTGAAAAAAAAGAACTAAAATAAGTCTTTATTGTGTATATGCATATTAAACTTTATTTTAAATCTCTGATTATATCTACTATACTATAGATAAATACCAACTAATGATAATTTAATTAAACACCTTCAAATCAGCTGCGGCTGCTACATAATCTGGTTTTAGGGACTTGCAATAACCACACCAAGGAGCATAGAACATTATCATCGACTTCTTATATGTAGCTATTCCTTTCTTGAGAAATTTTGATAAAGCCTGCAAAAAACATGCTATCTAAATAATATAATCTCTAATAATGATTAAAAAATATTATATTAAAAAATGTATGATATTAATTTGATATATTTGAAATGAATAGTAATTATTACATATTGTAATGTTAAACTATTAAACAATTTCAAACACCCAAGCGACTGTTACAAATTAATTTTTCATACATAATTGTAACAACTGCTGCTAATTTGTTCGTTTAACTTTATTAAATGCCATCAAACTTCTAATTATAGTTTCAAAACCAAATAACTTTTAATAACTAGATTTTTAGCTTCTTCTCGGTTTGATTCCTGCTAGAGGTAATATCAGTGTGTGGGAGAGGTATATCACTAAATTATTTTGTCAAAGGGCTATTGACCTAGAATGGTCTTTACAGGAAGGAATGGAGTTTCCAGGAAAATCTCTCTACAACCAATAGGTTGTCTAAAATAGAATTATTTTATGTCAATAGAAAGACCACGGACTGTCGGGAACTGCAGCAAGTTCTATTTTAGCATTAATATCTCAGGCTGTTATGAAATTGTGCTTGTAGGAAGAGTTGCTCAAGTACTACTAAATGTGAGTGTTGATGTGCATCACAAAGAGGCCCCTTAAACCTTCACCCGGAATGACAAGTCCTTGAGTTAATTGGGGTTACTCTCTCTGTGACTCAATGAAACTGGCACACATACTCTAAATCAATAAAATGCAAAGAAATTTAGTCATTTAAATAAGAAGGCAACAATTAGTACTGAGAACTTGAACTTTGCATGGAGACCAGAATATATTTATATTAAAAATTTCAATAACTTACATCAGCATCAGCAAGATGTACAATATCAGCCGCACTTGGATCTTCTTCCCATGGTAAATCACCTGTGGGGTCTCTTAAGAAGTTAACCATTGCACTTATAGTGGTACCCCTGTCATATTCTTTGTGATAGTCACCATCTTTATAGTGTTTTATAATGTATGGCTTATCAAATGACACCTTTAATTTTTTGCAGAGCTTTTTGCCTTCACTGTAAAGAAATATATTTGTTTATGATACAACTTTATGACTAAGTTCCATTCTAGTTCACATTATATATGTTTATAAATCAAAATTAAATGTTGAGGCTGTGATATAGCAGCACAACATCTGTAAGGACATGATGATGGTGACTTCAATTTTCACTCAGAGAAATTAATTATTTTCATTTTCTCTGATAATGAAATAATGTGTACTATTGAGTTCTTAGAAATTGAACTGTACATACTACTAAATTAAACAGTACCACATGGGTTTGGTGTATTTTACCAGTAGATTTTCTCTCCTAACCTGCAATGCCCTTATCCTGCTAGAATTAAGATAGTGCGATAGCTTCAAATATGCTATACTTGTATAAGTAAAAAATTAAGTCAATATAGTCATGCTTACCTTCCATTACAGTCTATAGCTACTAAAGTAGCTTGACCCTTCATACTATCAGCAGCTTCTTTAAATACATCAAGAACAGCTTGTGAAGATTTTGGGTTATTAATATATAACACCAAGACATTTGTCTTTGTTCTCAACAATTTTTTGAATTCCTTGATATCATCGATATCCGATATAATATTCGATCTTTGTTTTTTCACTTGCGTTGATAAATGAAGACATAAGAATAGCAACACAAATATCTGAAATAATAGTTGTAAGTCAACTAGATTTACATGCAATTTACTCCATTTTTCATTTGTAAACGTGTTTTACGCAAACATCATTATAAAAAATATATAAACACACATTAAATATAGAGTTTTACTATTTTATTATCTCAAATTAGCGAAGTACATAAATACCTTCCAAAAGTGTTGGCGCAACATGTTTACTTGACTACTCTTGATATATTGTTTTAATACATTTGTAAATAATAAATATTATGAGTACAGTTTTATTTAAGCGCTAGTCAAAATATGATGATATACAATGTTTGGAAGACTAATTAAATGAACTAAACTTTCACAGGCCGCAAAAATTTTGTAATGATTAATGAATGATGTGTCAGCAAAGCATTACACCGGGTCTGTCAATGTCACGGTTGAGCTTTTCTATATAGCCGGAAAGATAAGTCACAGACCGCTGTATATACTTCCTATCATTATTAAAAACAAATTATAGTATCGTAAAATGTATAGTATATTCAAAAATATTTAATTTATTGAACAGTTTTGTGGATTACGTAACAACTGACAGATTCAAAACATACAACGAGTAATCGTTAGAAAAGAATAATTGCCTATAACGCTCTTTTTCATTTAATAAAGTTAATAGTATTAATTTCCTAAGTAAAGAATAAAGGAATATAGCGTTGCAATGAGTCGTTTAATTACCTTTTCGATTTCTACGAAAAGTTTATGTATTTTATTTTATGTATTTCCGTAGTTTTAATCTATAAAACAATAGTACTAATTTGTTTGTTTTTTAATAAAAATATTTGGAAAATTTGGACAAATTGCCTCTTTGGCTTTCTGTAACTTTCTTGATATGCAGTCTCTAGCTGAACTTGGTAATGTTAGTTAGACATTTTGTGTTGATCCATCATATTGATTTAATGACATTGATTCTATTTTCCTCTTTGTAGTAAAGAAAGGTATATAAGAAAACACACATTTCTATTGTTTTTTAATATATATTTGACACACAGATTTATTTTTACAAATAAAAAAACGTGAAATTAAATTCAGTATATTAATTATAGTACACATAAATAATTACAAAAATATAAGAATTAATACAACATATGAAAACATGAAAAATAATTATTATTTGATAAGTTTTGGCATACATATAAGTTTATGAAAATATTAAAATCATTTTATTTTTGTATAAATGTATAAATTAAGTTACCACGGTGTTATTAATTTGCTGTATCATACAAATTGATTGTTTACTTATAAAATATACATATCTTAACACTCTCATGTAACATTACTTAAAACATACATCAGGGGAGGGCCGTAAGGCGGAACATTTTGCAGGAACCCTTTTGAACATACAAAGATTTTATCAGATAAGCACTATCCAAGCGATTAAATTTTTCTTTATTATATAAAGGATATAGTTTAGTAGAAACTTAATTATTTTTTATTCTACTATCTCGACAAACAACATACCTTATTTTTAATTCTTATAAATTTAAGGCATCTCCGCACATTTATATTTTACCACAAGGTTTTTAAATTTATATTTTTCAATGGAAATTACACATAATAAGAACTGTGAATGAAATTGCGTACGATTTGGTTGTAATTTATTTTTCGACTTAGGTGTACTTCTAAAATGAGCAATTAAACTAAAATTAATTTAATCTAGTACAAATGCGACCTGACATCATATGGCATAACACATTTTCTTTTGACTTTCAATAGATCAGGATAATATGAAGATAGTATCACTAAATAAAGCAAGTAACAATTCATATTTGTGGAGAACTATTACCACAGTTCTTTATCATATATATCAAGCTAGTTATTTATCAATAGTTAGTTAACTAAATAAGTTAAATTATGTTTGTAAACGTAACTCACATATAAAAGTTACAAAATAGAAATAGAAAAGAACTGTGACCAGAATTAAAAAATATATATATTTAACTACCCCAATTCAATTGAATTTACAATTCTGCGTCTGATCTATCATTATAGAAAGCCTCACTAATATATATATATATATATATATATATATATATATATATATATATATATATATATATATATATATATATATATATATATATATATATATATATATATATATATATATATATATTTGCACATTCCTATTACAATAGACAATTTGTATATAACTATTTCACACTAAAGTTATACAATATTTACAAATAAAAATACAGTTGAATCCGTTTATAATGACATCGAAAGGAACTGACAAACCCGTCATAATAAGTGGACGTCATAAAAAGCGTTATGTAAAAAAAAAACTTTTTATGTAAATATGTATGAATGTACTTAATTAAGTATTTTAATGGACAAACATAGTAATTAATATTATTAAAACTGCACATAATAAGTACATTACACACATACAAGTGCAGCCCAAGCGCGCCTAGGCGCGGGAGGGTGTGGAACCTAAATATTCCAAAAAGGCATCAAGAGCCCTATCCAGTAGTCCTAGCTCTTAATTTTTGTCTGCTTTTGTTTTTTTTTATTTTATCGTAAAAACAGTTTCTAATATTATTATGTATACAAGACATTGCATGGTAAAATTATCATTATCGATATTGCGAAGTAGTTCATAGCATAAAAACGTTACCGAAAGTGTAAAGAATCATGTTGGTCATTATAACCAGACATAATTTACTAAAAATGGATCATTACAAGCGACGTGTCACTGTAACGGAAGTCACTATATCCGACTTTTTTATAAAGAATTTTATATGAGAAAACTTAGTTATAGTGTAATTGCATCATAATAAACGGTTGGTTAATATAAGCAGAGTCAATATAAATGGATTCTACTGTAGTTACTTGGTGTTTCACTTTAATATTCAGTCTTCATTATTCACTTGAATCATCTCCGACATCTATTCCAGTATCATTAGCAGCGTCCAGCGCCTCAGTCTGTTTTATAAATAATAAAAATTTAAATAAAATACTAAATATTTAGTTAGAATCAACATATTTTTGGTAGGTAATTCGAATTTTTGTAATAGAATTCGAAAATGGACATTTATGGGATAAAAATTATAATAAATGGTGATAAATAAAATTGAATAAAGTAATAAAAAATATTGTAGTAACAAAGGCAACTCTGAATATTCCCATTTCTGGTTCTTAAAAATATTTTTAAATGACTAAGTATAATGTTAAACTGAGATAGCACAAAGGGCAGAACTGCAGGGTAGGCAGATAAGACTTAAGAGTTGGCCCACCTCACCCATGCATCACCAATTTTTTTTGAAACATTGCATATTGTGTGTCAGAACTTAATGCCATGCTTGTTATCAGAGGAGTGTTAATAAATGGTTAACTTCCCCACTTAAAATCAAGCCAACAAAAATTGACAACATATAAGAGTTTCAAAAAACATAACTGTAGCGTTTAAAATTGCATAACATTATTGACTTTATAATTGGTCAATAAATTAAAGCTAAGACCAAACAGTCCTATTTAACTTAATTTTCAAGAAACTGGAGTATAATTCACAAAAACTAATTGATACAACTGACAAAAGAATATGTTAATTTTTAAACTTACTTTAAATACATCAATGAAAGTACTCATCTCCGCAAGCATTTTCTTATTCTCCTTCAATTCCTGCAGCAGTAATTCTTTTTGATTGCATAATATCTCATTTTCATCTAAAGCTTCTTTTAATTCAATTCTGTAAATGAAAAAAGATAGTATTTAGAATTTTTAGTAAGTAATTTATATTAAAAACTTTGAAATTTCAATATTATACTTTTAATTTAACAAGTAGCAACATAATAGTGTACATAATATGTTGAGCTCCAGTTTAGCCGTTAACAAGTGGACTGTGCAATCAATTCTAACTCAGAGGTATAAATTGGTTTCATTTCCTCAATCTGGTAATAAGACTAAGCACAGGATTTATTAAAACTTAAAATTTATGAAACATGTATGTCTAATCATTATGTTCTCTGTATCCATATACAGAAAAGCTGAATAAGAAACAAGTATTAAAATATTTTACGCTCAAGTTTTACCTTTTTTTCTCTGCAAATATCCTCCAGTAGTTCCCAGTTGAACCTGATGATGAATTATCATCAGATATATCATCTCCTAAACTTACTTGAACCATTTTTGAGGTCATTTTCACCTCTCTTCTGCAACATTTTATAAATAAGCAAATGTCAGTATTACTTAAAAATACATTGATGACCTAACCACCAACGGCTTGGACCCTTGTTTCGACGTCTGGAGAATGTTTTTTTATAGTTCTATATTTATTAAAAATATAAAAATATCTGAATGTGAAAACAAGCATTATGTAATAAATCGAATCATTGGGGCTCTTAAATAATTTATAGATATGATATGTTTTGTAAAAAGAAATACAGCAAATAATAATAAAATGCCTATGTTTAGAATATACATTTATTTTATAACTACCTTACTGGGAAATAATCTGGAAGAAGTTTTTTTTGTATAGCAATTTCTTTATTTAAGTCGGAACTACTATCTGAATTCGGTTCTAAAGCAGTCAAATTTAATATAGAATCTTCGGTGGTCATCTGTAACAAAGAAAGGAATATATTTAATTTCGTGGGTTTAGAGTCAAAATAACTTTCCGTTTAAAATGTATAAAAAAAACAGAACAGAGGTTTAATGACCTTTTTATATTAAATTTATTACAAACTAAAGAAAAATGCAAGAAATAATAAGTAAAAGGTTCGTTAAACTTAAACCATTCAAACTAAAACGAACCAATACAAAAATATGAAATCAAAGACACCAAGCACAATTGACACTTGACAGATGTTATTAAAATAATACTAATATACATTCCACAGCCATATGGGCCGTTTTCCTAATTATCAAACAGCGGTCACATCGTACCACAGATGCGGTAACATACGTGTACTTTGACGTTACATGTGACTTAACTAGTGCTTACACTACTGATGAGTGCATTAGCATCGCAAGCATTGACATTATTTTGACCTTCCACGTCAATGTCACTATCGTCACTTTCCTCTATTGCGAAAAATGCCTGAAATACAAGCATTTTATCATCTTCATCGGCTACACCACATGTTCGCACTCCGCTCATGTTGTCATGTCATGTCAAATATGCGTTATGCTTTACATTTTGAATTCGTAAGCACACTCACAAGAGGTCTGAATATTAATACAGCTGACAGACGTTGGCTAACTAAATCGGACCCTACATTACCAGTTGGAACGTCGTTTCTACTGTTTCGATAATTCGGAAAATGGCCATATTCAACTGACCATTATCATCTAATTAATTTATATAACTTATATTTTACATTAATATAAAGAAAATGATTTGTTATAAATATCTATTAATTCAATACTGTAGAATGATTTTTTTTGATAATTAGAATGTGTTAAAATGATACCGTAGTCAAATTAATTCTTTAAAAAATTGACATTTCTCAATGTCAGAGAGGTCATTCGGCAAAAGTCGGTTTTATAGGCTGTATTAATATTATTTCAACCTGATCTAATTTGTCATTGGCTAAAAGTAGTACTGCATGAAGATTGTCTTGTCTATAAACCAATCCGAGGCAATCATTTTTGATAGTCAATTTTATTAAGTGTTGAAAACGTTTTACTTTTGATTATAATTCTCCTCGGCAGTCATTGAATTGTGGAAACCGGCACGTATAAAGTATTATATAAATTCAACTTATATTTTAACAATGTAAGTATATTTTGATGTTCTATATACAGCATAGTATAACTTATAGCACAATTTTATTTTAAAGGGAGTGAATAATTGTATTGTGTCATAATAGGCCACTTGAAACTTTATTTCAGAATCAAATTTTAATCATGGGTCGCAAATTCGTTGTTGGAGGTAACTGGAAGATGAATGGAGACAAAATCCAAATAAATGAAATTGTTAACAACTTAAAGAAAGGACCCCTAGATCCTAACGCTGAGGTAGGTGTGGTTAAGATAAATCTTTAAAATCGTCATTTTAGAAGTCTTGGAAGTCGCAGAATTTTACTATATTTTATTTTCTTGTGTAGTATACATAAATGATAAAAAAATTGCAGATTGTTATAGGAGTACCAGCTATCTACCTTGCTCATGTGAAAAGTATTGTTCCTAGCAATGTTGGAGTTGCTGCTCAGAATTGCTGGAAGGTTCCTAAAGGAGCGTTCACAGGTACAATTTAATAACTTGCTCTTTTAATATGACTCCCTACAACTCATTTATTTGTACATACATTATTCGAAAGTATTTTAGGTGTTGATATTAACATTTTGTTTCAGGTGAAATCTCTCCTGCAATGATTAAAGATGTTGGTGCAGATTGGGTAATCCTGGGTCACTCTGAAAGGAGAACCATTTTTGGTGAAAAGGATGAACTGGTTGCTGAAAAGGTAAGAAAAGAACACTACAAAAGAGCTTTTTTAGCACAATAGTTACCCAGACTAATAAAAAATAATAGACTTTTTGGGATCACCAAAGTAAAAAGATTTACCCATACACATTTATTCTTACAAAAATTAAACCACTTATTAATTATTTATATTCTTAGATTTATATATCATATTGTTTTTATAGATTGATTAAAAAATATACTTCATATTTAGAGGTTTTAATTAAGATTATAAATTTCAGGTGGCCCATGCCCTTGAATGTGGCTTAAAAGTGATTGCCTGTATTGGTGAAACTTTAGAAGAGAGGGAGGGAGGTAAAACAGAGGAAGTAGTATTCAGACAAACTAAGGCTCTTCTGCCAGCCATTGGCAACAACTGGGCAAATGTTGTGTTGGCATACGAACCTGTGTGGGCTATTGGCACTGGCAAAACTGCTTCACCCCAACAGGTAATAGAAAATTATTTAGTGACAGGCCTCTAGTCATTATAGATAGAAAACTCAGTGTTAGGAAATTGTTCCCTGTATATTGCTCAGTTTTTGTGATATGGCTTGTTTTATTGAAGAATTCAATGTTGTGCTTTGTTTTGTTACCAGTGTGAAATCAAATAATCTATTTATTAGAGAAAATTGAATTCCGGAATGCTGCAGTTACAGTCACTGTGCTGCAAAGTCCTAAAAAAATGTTTTAGTTTCATAGTTCATCTAGCATAGCAGCGTAGGGTAGAGACAACTGAGACAAGTTGTGTCACACATTCTTTTTGCTCACTGTCTTTCTAAACATACATATATACATGACATTATGTATACAATAACTTTATTACACACCAATCTTCCATTTTAATATAATAGTGAAAAATATTGTTTTATATTTCAATCTTTGTTAAGACTGCTCCCTCTTTTATAGATTTGTACCAGACACGGTATGCCTGACTGAATTATTATTTTAATCAAAATATCCATTACATATCATTGTGAAAGTTAGAAAAAATGTACAAAGATGATATAGATCCTAAATGCTATTGTCTAATATACAATAAGGATTGGGAGATGAAGATAAAGAATTATATTTTCTTTTTTAAATAACATATGCGGGACATAACATTGATTACATAGTGTCCTAACATTAAGTACCCAGGTTGCTAAGTTTCTTTTGGCCACTCTGCTACGTGTGAGATACAAAAAAAAAACGAAACAAATATTGTAGCAAGTTTTGAAAAGGCCTTTCTTGGAAATATAGTGCTTGGACGGTTTTCGGAAATAAAAAGAGATTATTTGTATGTTTTTTATGTATATTCCAGGCTCAGGAAGTCCACGCGGCGTTACGTAACTGGTTATCCAGCAATGCGTCCCCGGATATAGCTGATTCAGTCCGCATCCAATATGGCGGCTCAGTAACGGCCGCAAATGCCAAGGAACTGGCCGCGTGCAAAGACATTGATGGCTTTCTAGTAGGCGGAGCCAGTTTGAAACCAGAATTTGTTGACATTATCAATGCTTCACAGTAATTTTGTCTTACCTTTGTACGAGTAAGATTAAATGTTGTTTGTAATAATTGGAGAAATATTATATTGATTGTATTAGAATTTTGCATCTGCCGTGATGTAATATAAAATTAGTTTCAGGATTTTTTAGATGTCAGTCTTCTATTTAATTTCAATTTAAATTAAAAAAAATGAGATTATTTAAAAATATATAAAGTTAAAACCTCAGTTTTAGTAGTTAAAGTAGTAATTTGATAGTTGTATGTACTCTAATTATTTTGCTGGCGTAATACTTGTTGCAATGCAATTATATATTTAAAAGCGAATGTTTATTATTATACATAATATATTTTATTA
This sequence comes from Eueides tales michaeli, assembly GCA_018249855.1. Lineage (NCBI taxonomy): Eukaryota > Metazoa > Arthropoda > Insecta > Lepidoptera > Nymphalidae > Eueides > Eueides tales. The sequence goes on from DWMZ01001180.1 coordinate 12,012, forward strand.
CTATTATATTTACGAACCATTTAATTCTATTTTTACGTAAAAAGTGTTTTTATTTTTATGTAAAATCATTATTTACGCACATCAAATGTTTTATGTAAGGTCAATATATTTTTATTTTTCATATATAAAATTATAACTGCCTTTTACACTTTTCTTTTGAAATTGTCATTCATTTATTTATATTATAAATAAAGTAAATAAAAGTCTATATATTACAGAAATTGGTTTATATTACAAATATAACAACCTGCTGTACAAAAACTCCCCTAAATAATATTTATCTTCACAATTCTTAGTTGAATATATTATGACTTGTTTTTTAAAAAAAATAGCGAAATTTAAAAAGATTGGAAGCAATAGCAATTGAAATAAGAAATATATAGTATTTGAAGCTTGCGATTATATGTTTGAGTGATTTATATATTAAGATAGAAGTCATATCCATAAAATTGAGTGATTTTTATAAATTAAAATAGAAGTCAATTTCATAAAAGGGAATTCAATATTTTCACATTTGCCCTGGTGTTAAAACAAAGTGCGGCGTTGAGTTCCACCATTCAACAAGCAATGTCTTGAAAATTGGGCCATGCGTGGGATACAGAGTGTCTTAACACTACATTCTCTCTGTCCACCTCGCTATATTCGGATTACAAGTGATGTATACAAGCTTATATCAGTATTTTATACAAAAAAATTCCAACTACTTACTATGCAAAACAATTTTTCAATATAAAAAAAATCCAATTGTATAATATAAAAAACATTAGAAATTAAGTAAATATTTTAGTAACTAATGGTATCTTGTGACTTAAAAAAGTAAATAACATAATAAAACTAACCATGTGTTACTGTAAAAAAGATATAGAGAAATTATGACTAAATTATTACAATTTTGTTTTCAACAAGAATCGAAGGCGGATCCCTTCTCCTCTTCTTCTTTTCTTGTTGAAAAAAATTGTAATTGTTAGATTTTAAAAGCTAAATATTTGAGCACCATTTGACCCGTAAGTATAATGAGTTTTAAATTAAACAGACTGCTACTGTCAACTTAAATTTGGTAACATCTATATATAAATAAACTTTAGACGAAAGTGTAGATATATAATGTAATATTTTTATATTGATTTTCTTTTAATAGCAGACGGTTATATATAACATGGACTTGATTAACATCAATATTATACAATTTTTAATATTTTTTCTTACTTAATTCATAGTTTATTATTGTCATGAGAGGTAAAAAGCTTTTTCTTTATGAATTCTTGTCGAAAACAGCTGCCCCTAACATAGGTAGATGTTTCACCACTGGTTCTCCGTAGCTGAATACATTCTTTACCGGATCAAACCAACTTACCAAGAAAGATAGTATGAATATCCAAAAGAATATTTTGACCACCCAATCTAAGATATATAAGCTGAAAAAAAAATTTTGATCATTTTAAGAAATTTTATGACACCATAGTAGTTGCCTAGATTTCACTAGGATACTGATGGAACTACGTTTTTCAAATAAAATAATATATTTTTTTAAATCAGCTTATAAATGACGTAATCTCGAAGCACTTACATAAAAAAAATAGTAATCGAGTATTAATAAACGTTTAAGAATAAAAAAAAAACATTAAAACATTTAAAAAATAAATTAAAATGTGTTATTCGCGACTTAAATATGTTTTAAAAATAAAATTAATTGTAATATTTCCGTTATACAAATAGCGATGAAATTGCTGTTTTGTTAAAAAAATAATCATTATAAATTGGATATATTTAAAAATATAGGTCTTTTAACGATTTTTTTTCATTGATTTCGCAATGAGACATTAAAATAGTCTGGACAAACTAAAGTAATATATACCTATACTATTTAAAATTTCCTTACATAAAAAATAAACAATAAAATTAAATTCAAAACAAAAATAAGGTATCGAAAAAAAATAATATGATTACATAGAAAGCCATCAACAAAAACACTTACAAATTATGATAAGTCCTGTTAATAGATATTTTGCTCGGATCTTCTTTAAGGCAGTATATTCTACCGCCTTCTACACATTGTTGCATGTACTTATCGCGGTCGGCATTTGTCAAATCCGTGTTGAACAATATTTTTTCCTCGTCGTTTAATTTATTTTGAATACTGTCGTAGTTTGGACAGGGAAAATTCCACGGCCTCATTGTAAAGTATTGTAGTACCTCCAATCCTTGGCTGATCCGATCTTGGATTCGCACCATACTGTAATAAAAGAAAAAAAAGTAAAAATTATATATATATATATATATATATATATATATATATATATATATATATATATATATATATATATATATATTTAATTTTTATGCATATAATTGTTTGAATTAGGAAATTTTAAATTGATTTATATATTACATTTGATGATTTTGTATTTGATGATTAGCTACTAAGAACCAAAATTTAAATTGTTATTTTTTAAAAAATTCTTGGACTTAACGTTTCCAATCACAAATATTCTATTCTAAATAGCCATATTATAATAAGTTACTTACAGTCGTTTTTGTCCCAATAAAAACAGTACAAAATCAATGAAATAAGCAGGCAGTAAATGATAGAAAATCCTTCTAAACTCATGTAAAATGATATTAGTAGTTATGTCTCCATTGGGGTACCACAGCGGCCACGCTAAGGGGTACTTCCGGCCATAGTCTTTGGCCACTTTGAGAACGTCTCCCCAAGTTGTAGGCTTCTGGTGACCAATGTTCACATTGTATACGGGTATGGTTTCTGATCTGAAAATCAAAGTAGAAATAAATTCAAAAATAGCATATATAGAGAATAGTGTTAAATTCAATTGAAAATATTCTTTATTCAAATATAAATCACTTTTGAATTATCACGAACATGAAAATTACCACCGGCTCGAAATGCGGTTCTGCTTAGACGAGCCGGCAAGAAACTAAACAGTTGCTTTTTTCAATATTGAATAATGTGTAAATTTCATTATTTAATACAATGGTGACTATCCTGCATGAAATTGACAATTGTTAAATGACCTTAATTAAATACATTTTTATCATTCAAATATTCTTGGACAGTGTAGTAAGCTTTCTTAACTAACATTACTTTAAAATTAACTTTAAACTTCACCAGTGGCAAATTCCAAATACACTGCGGAATACTATTATAGATACGTATGCTCATACCCATAAATGTAAAGGCATTCTGTTTCCATTTAAACACTTCTAATATCCACTATCCGCTGAATTCTTGAAGCATTTTGTATTGAGTGGCGGAACTCAACGCCGCGCTTGTCAAGTGAAAATAATAAATATTTCATTTCACAGAATGGGAATTGAAGCCCACAAACGTCGCGTTTGATCGCACTCTTGTGCCGATGTGCAATATGTAATATTTACAAAATACATTGTATAAGCGCTATATAAACACATTAAAGGAGGTTGAGTGGGGGAACTTAACGCTGCGCTTTGCCTTGTTGCCAAAACGAAGAAATGAGAATATTAAATGTTTCATTGCCTCAAGTGAGAATCGAACCAACGACCTGTCGTTTTACAGTCTTACGCTTGCACCCCCTACGCCACGACAGGTCTCAATTATTAAATATATTGCGTGAAATAAAGTATTATTATTAAAAATATAAAAAAAAGATTCCTTACTTCTCTTTCTTCGTCCCCTCAATCATACCTATAGCTATAATCGCATTGATAGCAGTATCAACAGGCACTACTTGTGCGACTAAGTTGCCATCGCACAGCATCGTGCGTATCACCCCTTTGCCCGCTCCCAACATTAATCCCACTGGGCCATTGAGGTTGTCCACCCAACCTGGTATAGGTTCCTTATAGGCTGGACACACTGGAATTTTAATATATTACTATATATAATTTTTTTATACGGTTTCAAACAAAGTATACACATAGTGACACACTCACTCACTCACTAACACACACACACACACACACACACACACACACACACACGCGCGTGTTTGTGTGTGCGTGTGTGAATTTCAATATGGCAGGCAATATTACTATAAGAGCGAAAAACAAAATGTGTTTTCATTGCCTACCTTAGAATTATAGGACCTCACTTAAGAAATGTAGCACATGTATGAGTAAATTAGTTATTATAAATATTAATTAAATATTTATTGGTTTTAAGTACCAAAACATTAGAAAGGAACATAAATATTTCCTGTGTACCTACACCGGTCATGTCTATAGGTGTAAGGGTTGAAGAGGTCAGAGTCGTGCCGTTTGCCCAAGTCAAATAGCCAAGACACTAGCGAAAGTTGTTATTTGAAAGCTTATTTATATTTTCTTCGACATAAACGACTATTAGCGCTTTTATATAGGTAAACACTGGTAAAACGCCGCTTTAAGTTCTGTTGGAAAGTGAGGAAACGAACAAAGTGTCTTAACACTATGTTCCCAAGTTCCCTCTGCCTACCCCGCCATGTGCGGGATACAGTGTGAATCAGTTTACTGCTTAGTATAATTAGTTAGTGTTTTTTTTAATTTGAAAATTATATTAAAGCTAAGCGATAAAAAACGCTACTTCTTAGGAAAATAATATTTATACTACTTGATTCATAGTTTAATATAAGAATAAGATTGGTAGTAATATCGTATTATTGGTTAGGGAAAAAAATTTGAGCCATTTTCTCTTTAACTGAAAAAGAAAATTATCCCATCTCTATATTTAAGAAAGAAGTGAATTGCGTAATCGTAAACGATCAATTATTTAGATTTAGATGGCGTTGTAATTTAAATGCAATTTTTAATATAATTTAAAAATAGAATACAATAATTTCAATTTTGTTATACAAATAAAGTATATTATTTTTAAAGTAATATAAATAAATGTAATATAAATATTTTAATATAACTTTTCAATTGTCATAGAAAAAAGGGGAAAACTAACATCTTTCGCTTATAACAGCCTGGTAGTGTAGCTTAAAAATATCTAAACGGATCAATACTTGCGATGCGCTGTAGGAACTTGTCATAGAAAAGGAGGCGGCCATCGGTTTCATAAATTTAACCACATTGGCGCCATTTAATATATATTTATCTAAAATATCATTTATACGTGGGTACAGTAGCTGGTTTGTGTTATAATTATATTTTAGGTTATTTTTTAATTAATTTCTTTTTTATTTCCTAACGTCAATTGTTAATCATACTTTAATTTCGTATAGCAAAGAATAAATGTATATAACAGCACATTTGTGCCTAAGTACGTATGTATATATATATATATATATATATATATATATATATATATATATATATATATATATATATATATATATATATATATATATATATATATATATATATATATATATATATATATATATATATATA
>DWMZ01001181.1:0-17373 GCA_018249855.1 Eueides tales michaeli
GGGGGGGGGGGGGGGGGCGCAAAGCTATACCTAGTATTCAGAATCTGTTCTTAATGAGTCACTTCAGTTTCCTACTTCCTGCTGAACTCCGGAGGAACGTGTTGAGTAACGGGTCTGGTAACGGGGCAGAGCAGCGTTACCACAATGAGAAAATGAAAACAATTAATTCCACTATTAAATTAAAATAGTAGTAACGCCAAATAATGTTATAGCGCTTTTCCGGCTTTTATAGAAATGTAATATACTCGTAAGTTGATTATCTCTGCATTGAGATCCACTATTTTGAAGACGTGTTCTTTTCCATTTCATTACATGACACTTATCTTCTCTACTTTACGACATCAACAAGTAAGAATGACAGATGTGCATCGGATAAGTCATTAGGTATATATTCCATATATATGATTAAAATTATTGCAAAATATATAACCTATAATAGTTTTGTAAGAAGTAAGAATAACTATTTACTGTACAATATACACGTGTAGTAAATGTAGAAAGAAAATACTGGGAGCGGACGTGATCAGTCGATGTTTATATTGATATGTAAGTCATGACTTACTACGTATTTACATGCTTAAGAAAAAAGACTAAATACCTAACCGATTAGCTTCTAACATTCTACCTCTACCCTCTAGTGAACAGATTCTTCTATAAATTATAATTGTTTTCATTCAAAAATCCTTAGCTTAAAAATCATTTTCTTTACATTTATTATTAATTATATATTTTTTTGTTCTTTTAGAAATTACCTTTATTTTTTTCATATATCCCTAATTTACAATTAGTCATTTTTTTAACTTGATTCAGAACTACTTTTTTTTTATTCTTATATCAGTTTATTTTTTACCTTTACAAAGTATTCATGATTTGTTTACACATTTGTGTAGACTTAAGTATGAAATAACACGATATACTTCAGTATTATTTTTATATATTTTTTGTCACGTTTTATATATAGATGAATATGGTTGACACGCAGATAATAACATCACTCATTGTCACGTTCCGCCTCTTGCGAGGGAGCAAGCAAGAGTATGGAACAAATTATAGAGAGGCACCATCGGCCTAAGCGTGTGCAGGAATTAGGTTACTTATATTTAATCTGTGTAATTTGATTGAAAAATATTTAAATGAAAGAACGCAAGTAAATATCTTATTAAAATTTTAATTCTCTAATAACCCCATCTTTATATTAATTTTATTCATTTGCTTATGAAGTTATCATGCAAACTACAAACAATTAGTAGGTCACGTTACAAACACTTTATTGTAAACTATCGAGACGCCCGCCCGCCCGTTTTAATAACAATTATATCAATTACGTTCTTGTTGTAATAACATTATCACTTTTAGTACATTATCTATACAATGGAAAGAATGCTGTAGCAATTTTATCGAACTAAATATCTTAAATTCACGTATCATTTTTATTTTTTAACTGATTTAAATAAAACAAACACTGAATGTTAAGGGAAGGTTTGCAAAATATGATAGTGAAAATTAGCGCGCAAACACACTGACAAACAGACAAAAAAATAAATGTCACTATTTTGGGTCCCACTACATTAATAAAATATAAGATTTTCTTCAGATTTATTATAAGTATATATATAGGAAGTAGCTATGCTGTAACAATATCGTCGCCGGGCGCGGCCTTGTCTCGCGCTCCACACTATCCTTTGGTTCTAGTTTTTGCATCTCGACCTTGTCTCTTCACTAAGCCGTTTGTTTACGTCTGTAGAATATTTGGAATCATCGACTCTTCCTCAATGCGCTATTGTGGTAAAAAACAAAGATATAATGTGAATTATGAAAAAATTTAAAAAATAATTATAATATTTCAAGTTTCAAAAGTATAAATAATATCTTATGTAAAAATCCCGCAAGTCTCGATGCAGCTGCTTGTACTTAGTTGTATTAAAAGTAATGAAATCTCTAGGTAAAGCCAATTCAAGTCTAACATTCACTGACCTGAAAGAAGTTAAAAAGAATATGCATTCGTAAACTTTTATAGCAGCTTCACGCTGTATTCTGCACGTGGTAGTGGTAAGCAAAGAGCTAGTATTGAGATACTCGGTTCCTATCCCCATTTTCCGTCATATTTGAAGAACTGCGTGTTGAGCGGCAGAACTCACACTCAGAAGTCAAAATATTAAATATTTAATTTCTTCAAGTGGCGATCGAATCCACGACCTATCGCGTGTACAGCCACACGCTTGTGCCCCAGCGCCACGACAGGCCCCAAATATTTGTGAACTTCTTGATATAAAAAGAAACAATCAGCTTAAGGTAAAATTTGAAGCTTAAACGCAAAGAAGGCATATAATTCTTCTCATTGATTTTTTTCAATTAAATATACAAATATAACTTTAATAATATAAAAGTATTACGTACTTAAGTATGTCCTTTAGTCTACTGTCGCCAAAGTGCGAAAGTAATTTCAACTTAATTTCTCAATTAAGCGGTAAATAGCTTCTTCCAAAGAAATCATAAAATGATGACCCATAATTACAATAAACACATAGCTTCACGCTGTATCCCGCACGAGGCAGGGTAGACAGAGGGAACTTGGGAACCTAGTGTTAAGACACTCCGTTCCAGTTCACGTTCCCCACTTTCCGCAGAATTTGAGGCATTGCGTGTTGAGTGTCGGAACTCAACACCGCACTTTGCCTTATTACCAGAGCGAAGAAATGAAACATTAAATATTTAAATTGAAAATATTAAATATTTCATTTCACCGACTGGGGATCGAACCCACAACCTGTCGTTTACAGCCACACACCTGTGCCGCTGCGCCGCGACAGGCCTCGATACACCAATCACCAATAATTAATTCAATAGAGTAATCTTTAATTTGAAATTGAAAAACAATGTTATTTCAAGTTCAATTTTCTCATACAATACCAACAAAGGCCAGGATTATATTCATTATACATAACTACCTAATTCGTAACGGCAATGCCGCTACAGAGAGAGCTATTAAGAGCTATTAATAGCTATTACAAGTTGTATTGTTACAATCAATGCCGCGTACTGTGATAGCAGGAAGCGCGACACTTCCGACAGACGCCGCGCGCCCTCAGATCTGAGCGATCATTACCGACAATTATGTTTCTAGTAATTGGCATTGATGTGATTATCTTTTTGTTATGTAATTATATATAGATAGATAGATTTATGTCATAGATAAAATATTAGAGGCCTGTCGTGGCACAGGGATTCAAGCGTGACGCGATAGGTAAATGTTTAGTTTTCATTTTTTCGCTCTGGTATAAGGCAGAGCGCGGCGTTAAGTTTCGCCACTCAACATGCGATGCCTCAAATACGACGAAAAGTGGGGATAGAAACGGAGTGTCTTAACGCTAGGTCTCTCTCTGTCCACTCAATCACGTGCTAGATGCAGCGTGACGCTATAAAATCTAAGTAATGTAAAATCAAACACTGTTACTATCAGTACGCTATATTGCTGATAAATCTTGAACAAAATGAAATTAAATAACACATATTTAATTTTAAAGATCTAGAAAACGATACTCTGTATGAATATCAGTGATGTACCAATAACCATTACACAATAACTTCCAAGTGATACATCGCCTGCACTCGACGGCACACTGACAAGATAATCGTGTCACAACTTCGTTGTCAATGTAAAGTTTCCTTCTATATAAGGTAAATGTGTCTCCGATTGGGACCCAAATATGTCTACAATGAATTACGCGTATATCACTACACCGCCTTATTGTACGACTCGGCTCGAATGATATACTTATAAACGTATACATGCAAGAAACATTTTAGACTGCAAGTGATTCTTTGCTCGCGTTCACTCCATTCCGTTCTCCACTTTCCACTGAATTTGAGCCATTGCTTGTTGAATAGCGGAGCTCGACGCCGTGATTGTTACCAGAGCAAAAGCAATGTCAATATTAAACATTTCAATTTTCTCATGTGATGATGGAATCCACAATCTGACGCGTTTATAGTTACTTGGGCTCCTGCTCCACGACTATATAATACTTATATATAGGTGATTAAAAGGATATGCAGCCTCTGGAAAAAGACAGAAATTAAATTCAAATTTAAAATATTGTTTCACCAAATCGCGTTTTGCAAACATTTTGAAATCATCGTATGAACATAGCGCAGTTCTGCTGAGAAACGCCGGCATGGAGCTCTTCTGTTTCTATTTTGCAGTATTGAGGAAAAAAAACGATTATTTAATAAAAGAAATCCTGTATGAGATTCGAATGATCTTAAAATACATTTTGGTCATACAAATATTGTTAGATAGTCTAATAAATTTTCCTAATGAACGTCTTTTTTGCAGTTACTTATTTACCTTTTTGAGTAAATTGATAAAAAATAGAGACAGAGTGATCGACCCCCGGCGCTCTCCGCCTGCTCTATCAGATATCTGTTTATCCAGACATTCGATGATATATTAGAATTAATGTATCATTTATATAATGATAGTAAAGTGCACTTGTATTTCAAACGGCAGTACAGATTGAAAAGCTTCAATCTGATAAATGCTGTCACGACACGACCCACTATTAATGTTGACGATCGAGCGCGGTGACGTTCTATAAACCTATACATGCATAAGTATGTACATAGTTTTAAATTATTGAAGTGCATATATTGCAAGTATTATTAGAGACTTTTTTTTGCTTCACGCTGTAATCCGCCCGAGCCAGGGTAGGCAGAGGGTACACGGGAACCTAGTGTAGAGACACTTCGTTCCACTTCCGATCCCCACTTCCCGCCGAATTTGAGACATTGCGTGTTGAGTGGCGGAACTCAACGCCGCGCTTTGCCTTATTAGCAGAGCGAAGAAATGAAACATTAAATATTTAAATTGAAAATATTAAATGTTTCATTTCCTCGAGTCGGGATCAAACCCAGAACCTGTCGGTTACAGTCACAAGCTTGTGCCGCTGCGCCATGACAGCCCTCAGAATATATAATAATTATTAATTATTAGTAATCATTGACGTGGTGTTAATAAAAGGTTTCCATACCCTGGTTTTTCCTATCATATGATATAAAACGTATATATATTTTTACTTCACGCTATATCACTAAGATCATAAGGTAAACAGAGGAGAACTGGGAACATAGTTTTAAAACGCCGAATTCTAGAGACATTGCGTGGTGAGTGACGGAACTCAACGCCGCGTTTTGTAAATATGTACAAAAAAATACAATTCATAAGAACATATATATATATATCATCAGAATACATCAAAACATATGTATTTCTTGAAACAATTATCTACAAACATCGTTCACCCGCTGTAAGTATCGTATATTGTGTCATCAATAATTCAGTGCGGCGCAGCGAGTACGTACCTCGTGGACAGCCAGGTGTTCCTTTTCTTGAGCCTCCATACAAGTTTATTAAGTAAATTGCTCCTCATATGAATATTAACTACGGGAGGCCTGTCGTGGCGCAGGGCAAAATAAATTTTCATTTCTTCTTTATGGTAAAACGACAAACAGCGGCGTTGAGTTTCGTCACTCTAGATGTAATGCCTCAATTTCGACGGTAAGAGGAGACAGAACGAGTGTGTTGACACTAGGTTTTTTAAATTCACTGTACGTACTCTGCCATGTGCGGGATACAGCGTGAAGCGATGGAAATATTTGTTAATATTATTTGTATTTACGCATTTTATTCTTGCTTGATATGATGCTTTTAGTTTAATCGAGATAATAACACTTTTTACTGTAACTAGGAAATAAACCAGTTTATTACCACAAGTAAGAATCGAAGCTATAAGCAGCGCGTTCACAAATCGCGTTATATGCAGTTTAATTCAATATTTATCTAAATAAATATGGTTTGCTCATAATAATTGTATTCAAGAGATTAATCAGGTCAAGTAACAATTTTATACGGCATATTTTCTCTACCTCTTTTAAAACAGTCACTACCATATATCTGCAAAGTGTTTGTAGATCTTAAAGTAATAATCAGATTTTCATAAAACATAGACAAGAATTAATGGATATTGGATATTTATATTTGAGGACTGTCGTGGCGCAGCGGCACATGGTGTGACTATAACCGGCAGGTTGTAAGTTCGAATCCCACGAGGAAATTGAATTGAATTGTATTTAATATTTTCAATTTACATATTTAATATTTTTATTTCTGCGCTTTGGTACAATGTAAAACGCGGCGTTGAGTTCCGTCACTCGATATGCTATGCGGTGGAAAGTGGGAAACCGAAGCGGATCGGAGTGTCTTAACACTAGGTTCCCAAGTTACCTCTGCCTACCCCACCATGTGCGGGATACAGCGTGAAGCTGAGGAAGTGAGTGAAATTAATATTAAATTAAAAAAAATAACCCTAAGGAAAAATAAAACCACATTTCATTGCAGTAACATTTTATTTAAGAATTAAAATACATAATATAAAAAATGAGTATTTAAGTAGACGCTGCGGTACCTCGCGGTGGTCACAGACTGAAACATTTAAAGCGTGCGATAACTGCTTTACTTCTTATGTATTCAGATATTGTTGTAATTATTCCTCAATTTGTTTTTTTTTTTTATTAAAATAGACATTTTGCGTAACTATTCCATAGAAATTGTCAATATTTACCAGCGGCCGGTCGTAGCGTCTAGCAGGCGCGCGAGCAGCGGCGCCGGCGCGTGAGGCGCGCGGGGCACGGCGCCGCGCCCTCGCCAGACGCCTTCTGGAAATTTTACATTTTACTTATATATATAAAACAACTAGTTATTATAAGACAAATACTTTATAGTAAACGTATAAAAAATTAAACATGGGATTTGAGCCTGCGCTCCTTGGAAACCGTATAAGCGTTCTGACCACTAAGCCATACGTTCTCTTAATCTAGCTACGTCGAAAACTTTACACACCTGTTATTTTGTTAGCATCTCTGTAGGGAGAATTTCACAAATGTTCGATAACTTAAGATATTACATTATCATTTAGTAACAGAGAATGATAACAATATTAAAAATATTATATAAAAGTGTATAATTTTCAAATTAAATGAAAAAATCTCTAAAATTAGATCCACTATTTCCACCAACATCAAAACGACAATATGACGGATAGTCTCTACTGATGACTCCGTAAATGTTGAGAAATATAAAAAAAAATCTTTATTTTTCCCTTTTTTTTTCGTATTTATCGTGAAATTTGTGATTTGTCTCTGCTTTTACATACCAATAACAAACAATCACACAGTAATCACAGTCCCACATATTCTTTACCTCTAAGATCATACCGACATTGCTTGTCGACTGGCATTCCCAAATTTCATATATTGTCTAACCAAAGTGGTTTATACCTACTTTATAAATATTAATAATCACATAATTTGATTTAAACTCATGTTATTCATATTTTTACTATTTTTAAAGTGTTATAGGAAAGAAAAATACTAAATTTAAAAATTTTATATGTTTTTAAATTTAGTATTTTTCTTTCCTAAGTATGGAATAACACTTTAAAAATAGTAAAAATATTTAATAAAAAGCATTCTCTCTTGCCAAACGATAATTCTAACGAATTGTCTTTGGGTAGCAGAAATTTGTAAAAATCTTCCTACAGAGATGCTAACAACATAAATACGCTATAACAAGCGTATAAGAATTTTGACGGAGAACGAATTGGTGAGAACAACTTAGTTGGTGAGAGCGCTTGGACGTATTTCAAGAGGCGCGGGTTCAAATCCTGCTTCGTTCAAATTTTTATACGTTTTTAAATTTAGTATTTAATTTAGTTTTTATTCGTAATTAGTACTTCTAAGGTCTTTTACGCTGGCATCGATAAATTACTACATCATGTTAAACTTTACTAAAGTTTAGATTCTATCAGCTTCTAGACTATTTTAAGATGTTTTATGGGCAGGTGATTTTTTTTAAAAATTATAGAATATTTTCATAAATTGTAGTATCTGTTTTTTTTATTGTAGGTGATTAACTTTACAAGTGGTATTGGATACTGAAAAAAATATATATCTTTTTAATTTTAGTTTGCACCCCATTTTTTTCTGTTTCCACGAGTGGGTATCGAACCCACAACCTGTCGCATTTACAGTCACATGTTTGTGCCTCTACATGACTTAGGGGCAGGCATCAGGAAAATAAAAATTCAAATATAAAACTTACAAAGAGGAACACGATATAGTTCAGCTCATTCATTATGTAATAGTAACCCAAGTACTAGTGACTGTACTGTAACTACATAAATATACAAAAATCAACTAAATAAAGTTTTCTTTTCATTAATTAAATGTTATCATCATTACTGCAAAAACTTTTTAAGCAACATTATTTACTAGATTTTGCCTGCGACTGACCTTACAAATATTTGTAGATTAAATCTTGAACGCAAAAACTGGTTATATATGATCTATGAGTCATACTAAATTTTTATATCTGTTTGTGGAAATGGTATTCAATATAAAGATAATATTTCTGGTCTAGTATATATTTTATAGTTTTACACATATTTTATTTACTTTGCGATAACTACGAAAAAGATGGTTCTCATTCAGACTTACTGAAAGCTACTTTTAAAATGTGCTATAAATATGGGCGTAGGAATAGAAAATGGATCGACCATGCCCACCTCAGAATAGTATTCTGCCCATCCTAGAAATATTACTAAGAAAAGAATAATCAGTCCATAGTTACAAAGGTCAAATATAGCCAAATAACGATCTTAACCTTAACCTCCACAATCAGCACAGCGCGCTGCCCACGAACACGCCAGAGTACCAATTATAATTTAATTGAACAAAATTGTAATTATACTTGCATAGTTGTGACCACGCGTAATCTCCAACGCCAACGAAACCGACCTTGCACTTTACCAACTGAGTTTTGAACAGCCAATAAATATAAATTAGACGTGCACTGAGGAAACGTATTCAACTAATGTGTCATGAGTTTCGTTGTTGGAACGAAATTAGAACTCAAAAAAGGCCTGTCGTGGCGTAGCCGGACAAGCGTGTGACTGTTCGAGTGACAGGTTCTGGATTCGATCCACAGTCGAGGAAATTAAATATTTCATATTTTCAATTTAAATATTTAATGTTTCATTTCTTCGCTCTGGTAATAAGGCAAAGCGCGGCGTTGAAATCCGCCACTCAACACGCAATGCCTCAAATTCGGCGGAAAGTGGGAAACGAAAGTGGAACGGAGTGTCGTAACACTAGGTTCCCGAGTTCCCTCTGCCTAATAAGTATAATTTGTTAATATTTATAATTTGCACATAGCAAAGGGAACCTGGGAACCTAGAGTTATTATTCTACGTTCCCATTAAACCACTGTCGTTCTCCACTTTTTTAATAGACTTTTTTTACAAATCGTGCCCTGTCGTTTGATTTCCATGATAGGTGAAAATAAGTAATCCGCTATACTTATTGTTATTGATTGTCATCGAAACTGAAGTCAATCTGAACTCAATTGGGCACTGTGGAGAGGGTCAATAAAGCTTGCAAGATTTTACATACTCGTATATTGGCTTACACGGCAAGTCAAATAAAAGTTTGTATGATCGGATGTATATTTATAATATAGCTACTCACTTAGACACCCCCACATGGACGAAAATGGAAAAAAACTTAGTCAAGTATATACGTTTTTAAAATTTTCTTTTATCTATATTCTAAAAGTTTATATTTAATATTTTAATTTAAAATCACAGATAAAAAATTCTATTTAATATATATGTACAGATGTATGGGGATAAACTAATCATTATTTGAATATTTCGGGAATTTGTTTGAATTTGTTACAATAATTGTCAAATTTAATAAAAAAATACTTTGTTATTTCACATCTCCGTAGATGGGCGTACTCGCGAGTTTTTCCCGCGTAAATTCTGATCCTACGAGAATTTCGACATAAAAATGGGTGTATATATTGCTCCCTAAACCCTGTTTTTTTCAGTGGAACTTTTATAGAAATTGGTTCACCTGTTCCGAAGATTGGCGCGGACAAACAAACAGATAGACAAATATTTCGAAAATTTTTGTTTATATTCTGGTATCGTGTAAATGCACTTGAAAAAATACTATTTTTCAATCACAAACACACACTCTAATTTTATATTTTGTGTATAGAAAATACAACGATTTCCTTAAATTAGTACAACAATACAGCCATTTCTGTATGTAACAACATCAGCGTGTCTGTTTATTAATGGTAGGTAGGTATGTACGGGGACGTGCGGCTTCAATCCCATTTGTCACTAACACTTTATTGGAGCTGATCACGACAACGCGACACGAAAATATTGATTCTAACTACTACGTTAGGTAGAATATATTCCCAGTGAACTTTTTGACGTTTGTTTATATTATTTTTACTATTTTGAGGCCTGTCGCGGCGCAGCGGCACAAGCGTGTGACTGTAACCGACAGGTTCTGGGTTCGATCCCCAGTCGAGGAAACGAAATATTTAATATTTGCAATTTAAATATTTAATATTTAATTTCTTCGCTCTGGTATTAAAGCAAAGCGCGGCGTTGAGTTCCGCCACTCAACAAGCAAAGCCTCAAATTCAGCGGAAAGTTGGGAACGGAAGTGGGACGGAGTGTCCTAACACTAGGTTCCCGGGTTCCCTCTGCTTACCCTGCCTTGTGCGGGATACAGCGTGAAGCTAAAAAAAACTAAACTATTTAAAGTGTTAACCGACAGTTCAGAAAGAAATATAATTATGTAAAAATATCTGAAAGTAGCGGCATTTGAACCCGCACCTCATGATAACCGTTCAAGCGCTCTGACCAACAAGCCATGCGTTCTTATTTAGCTAAATTGAAATTCTTATACGCTTGTTACAACTTATTTTAAGTTAAAATGTCAATTGACCGCTAAACGTTTCATCAACAAAACTACGAAACTGCTGATAAGGACAACGTTTTAAATATTTCTTTATTTGCTAAGACCTAAGTTTTGACTTTAGTTTTAAATAGAATTTTAAGTATAGTGCTTTCATATTTTTAAGTATGAAAATTGGCAAAGCAGCTGCTGAGACCATCTAGGCGCAGTACCATAAACAAAAAAAAAACGCACAAGCGTGTAACTGTAAACGTGATGTTTGCGGCTTCGATTCCCACTCGGGAAGATGACGATATTAAATGATCATATTTAATGATACACACAGTATATACAGCGAAAATTAAAAATATACATTTAAATAATAATCCTAATATTGCGGATAACCGTTCAAAATATAACAAAAATAGACAAATAAGAATTTGTTTGTAACAAGAAGTTTGTTAAACACACAAGTTCAATGTCAGTCGTATCGAGAATAAAATAATGATGGATGCCCCATATGAAACCATACTTACTGTACGAGTACACGCACTGACGTCACTGACAGTCGCTCGGCGGCCGGTAGGAACAGACCACTCTCAGTTTTATTGCTCAGTTTTGATCTATCTGAATGTGTATCTAATTATATATGTAACACCCTTAAACGATCGATTCTTATTTATTACTTATATACATATATATGCAGAGGTCTGGAGGGCGATAATTCGATCTACCTAAGTATCAGGCAATGAACAACATAGCTCAGGTGGTATATCAGGCGGTCCGAAACCAGACCTATATTTACTAAATTTAAAAACGTATAAAAATTTGGACGTAGCAGGATTTGAACCTGCGCCTCTTGAAAACCGTTCAAGCGCTCTGACCACTAAGCCATCCGTCCACGGATCCGTGGACGTTAGTATTTTTCTTTCCTAAGTGCGGAATAACACTTTAAAAATATTAAAAACAGTCCTATATTTTTTTATCTAAAATTAAGTATAATTTCCATTAACGATCTTCCAAAAAAAAACAATTATATAAGTACTGTGTTAAAGGTTAGGTATAAAATATGTTTGAAACTAATGGATCAGCAACTCTGTAAACAACTGTAGGATTCTGAATATGAGAGTAGGATGTAGGAGTAGCAATAATATGAGGAGAAGTCAGGTAGAGCTTAGATTCTAGTAACCTAGACCTAGTGTTGGGACCCTTTATTCCCTTTAAAACGTTCTCTTCTCTCCGCCGAATTCTTGAGGCATTGCGTGTTGAGTGGCAGAAAATAACACTGCACTGTTTCGGAGGAAGAGATGTTGTGGATAATGAGAGATTCTATGTTCACGCATATTATAAAAATAAAAAAGTTAGTTATAATTAACAAATAATAAGATTATTTATACATAATATTTGAGGCCTGCTGTGGCCACTCAAGGGAAAGAAATATAAAAGAAGTATAAAAAAATATTTTAAACATATATTTTAATTTCTTCGCTACGGTAACGAGAACGGTAGTGTCTTGATGGAAACGGAGTATCTTAACACAAGGTTCCCGAGTACCCTCCGCCTACTCTGCCATGTCCGGGAATACAGTGTCCTAAGTAGTACCTACTCAATACTAATATCAATCGTAATCTGTTTACGATCGCAACATTGAATAGAGTTGAGGGCTCGATACTTTCTTCATATTTATTTATTTATTCTTTATAAAATAAATCCGTTAAATACTCAGTTCATTAAATATTGCCTTATATTTCAGTGCAGTAGAATATCGTATAGTGTAATGCGATTTTTTATACCATAATTTTCTTTATTTCGTATTTTTAAGTTTAAGTTTATTTTTAAATTTAGTGGGGAACGGAAGTGGAACGGAGTGTCTTAACTCTACGTCCCCAAGTTCCCTCTGCCTACCCTGCCATACAGCGTGAAGCGCTAAGTTTATTATCATATATTTAAATAAAGTAATTTATTTTCTTCTGTTACAGGTACAATCACCGAGATAAATTTCTACAGTGTCAAAAGTTACTCGCGTCACGACGTTAATTATCTATGATTAATGTTTTAGCTCATTTTTTTTCTTACAAAATGTCCAAATTTTTGATGTTCTCGTAAAGAGCACAGATAATTATATTATGATTATTTCCGTTGTATACCAGAAATTCCAATTTTGTAAAATGTCCGTTAGATCATTTTTTTAATATATATTTAAATGTCTTTAAAAAATTACTTGCTGTATATATGTAAGAATGAGTCGAATGTTACGAAACACATATAACACATATAAATAATAATTAAATAAAACATATACGTTACAGCACCGATCTTAAATCTTAGTGTATCACGATTTAAATATAATTATGGAGATTACGATAATGTAGCCTAACGTATAAAAATGTTTATATTAGAAATAATTATGAGTGCGTTTCAAACATGCTTACGAGCGAAGCCGCGGGCGCGTCGATCGTAGACAATATAATTTCATTCCAAGAAAAGAAACTGGCATGATTTATTAATCTGTTCCACCTCTTTCAAATATACTAAATATAACCTTGGGAAGTGAAGGGAAGTATTTCACAAAACATCTTGAAGGTAACGCAAGAAGCGCTCTCGTAACGCAGTGGCACAGCGTCCGACTGTAAGCGCGACAGTTGCAAGTTCGACTCCTACTTGAATGAATAATTAATTTCCATTTCGACGAAAAATTTCGACGGAGCTTGGTGAGGACGGATGGCTTAGTGGTCAGAGCGCTTGAACGGTTTTCAAGAGGCGCAGGTTCAAATCCTGCTTCGTCCAAATTTTTATACGTTTTTAAATTTAGTGTTTTTAAATTTAGTAATTTCCATTGTTTCGCTCTGGCTACAATACAGCGAGCGGCGTAGACTTCTGCCAACACACACGCACACACACCCACACACGCACACACACACGCACGCGCTTGTACCCACCAGCACGGTGCGGCTGCGCTCCTGGTAGCCGAGGCCGCAGGTGGCGCTGCACGGCGACCACGCGCTCCAGCCCGACAGCACGCACGCGCCGGGCTCCTGCGGGACACCTGCACGCCGGACACTTTACTTGTTATTGCTGATTACGTTAAAATTTGCTCCTGAACGTGTCATACAAATTATTATCAATTAACCTAACAAATAAGGCGGTACGCGGCGTTGAGTTCCGTCCTTTACACTTAGTACTAATACTTCAAATTTGGCGGAATATGGGAAACTCAGTTATTTTAATGAGAATACAACCTACTATGTACGGGACACAGCGTGAAACTAAAAAAAAGTGCAGTACATAAAATTATCGCAAATAAAAACTGCAAATCAAATAACACTTTGCATCAATACAGTCTGAATCATATATTTTTATAAAGCAGATACATTAACATAACATTTTATTCGCTGTATAATTTATTAGAGCCGCAAATAGCATTATTAATGGCCACCATTTATATATTAGATGTTAGCCTCTGGGAGATACACGGCGATGATTCTTGTTTAACTGATAAAATTATTTATTGAAATAGTTTCACACTACATTATACTGTGATAGTATTTAAATATTATAAGATAATATTAAAATAACTGGTAGAGTATTAAAATAGCATAGAATTTTTTTATGTTTACGTCCTTCACGATGTATCGCACATGTCGGGATAGGCTAGGGGAACTTGGGAACCTAGTGTTCAGACATTCCATTCCCCAATTTCGCCGAATTTGAGACATTGCGTGTTGAATGACGGAACTCAAAGCCGCCGTTACCAGAGCTAAAAAATGAATATATTACATATTTCCTTTTTAAATATTAATTAATTTGAAAATATTAAATATTTCGTTTTCTCGCCACGACACACATAAGCATATTGATCTGGTATTACACAAATAGTAAATTAAAATGATTTTTCTATGGGAATCTATGCAGTAAAATAAGTAACATTTTAAGTTGCACTGTAAGAGTGTCCAGTATATACTACTTAAAAAATAAGTAAAATTGTGTATACTCGTACTCACCAGTCAAAGCAGGAACGATGGAGCTAATGCTGAAGCCGGGGTTGTTGGAGGACGCTACCGGCGGCGCCTGGACGCCTGCACCCGGTGATACCCCAGGGGCAGCTCCACCTGATATCATGACAACATTCAAAGTTTATGTTATAACACGGTATGAAAATAAATTAATAATTAGTGATATTGACTACAGTAAAAACTTGACTATCCGGCCCTCAGTTATACGGATTCGCGATTATCCGGACTTTAGACCGATTGTATTAAATGTACAAAAGAATGAAAATGCAACAACTAATAGTGATGATTCTATTTTGGAAAATATTAACGAGTAAATGTCAAAGATACACATTTGCCCGGATTGTGATGATGATGGTATGAAAGAATGAGTCACTTGTAACAGTAATAGCTAGAAACTATATTGCAGAAAAATAAACAGCAGTAAATGTAAGAAGATAAAACAGAATAAAATCAAAATGTTGAAAATAATACAGAACCATCTCATAATGAAGCACTTCGTGTCCTGGGAACAGCTTTCAAGTGATTTAAATAACAAATTAAGTCTAATACTGTAAGTTTACTACAGATAAAACGAATTCGAAAAGTGGCTTACGTCAAATGAAAATTACCAAATATGTTAAACCAAATTAAACTTGCAAGCGTACCGCTTAGTAATTTCCTTACATAGATTTTTGTTGATATGTATTAATTATTTTTTTATTAAACGTATTACGTACTAATCAGCTCAAAACCCGATATTCTCCATCCTTTCGATTATCCGGATTTTTAATTATCCGAATGCCTACCTACAATTAATCCGGTTAATGAGTTTCTACTGTATTTAGTATTAACTAGCTGTCACCCGCGACTTCGTCCGCGTTCACTGTTTTGGTCATAGTGACTTACACATAAAAGATAGACACCTATATGCTGTCGCAGACTTTTATTTAGAACTATTTAAGATAAATAGTCCTATAGTAATCTACCTATAAAAAAGTTTTTTTTAAAATCGGTGTTCCCATCTTCGAGTAATCTGAGGAACATACGTATTTAGAACCTCCTCCCTTTTTGCAGTCGGTTAATAAAATGAGATGATAGTCAGATACAGATCTCCCATTTGCGTTATACCAAAAACCGCATCTGTGCCTTTCAAATTTGAGGGTTGCCTTCGATTTCTCCAGGATTCCATCATCAGATCCTGATCTCCTTACCATGGGACCAATTGTGAAATATACCCTCTCGAACAAAAGAAGAATTTTGAAGATCGGTCCACCCATCTTCGAGTAATCGGGGAACATACATAAAAGAACCTCCTTTTTTAAGTCGGTTAAAAATCCCTATAACTTTTAATTTATTATGTTATTCTGATATCGAAGCTATATTACTGCAAAGTTTCATGAGAATCCGTTCAGTAGTTTTTGCGTAAAAGAGTAACAAACATACACACATCCGTACAAACTTTCGCATTTATAATTTTAGTAAGATTATCATCCACTATAATATGATACGGCCAATATTTAATTGTAAAATTATAGTACATATAGCCAGTGCTAAGGCAAGGAGCGGCGCTGTGTTCCAAAACTCATCACGCTGTTTTATATGAGGGTGGAAAGCGAATGGAGTCGGAATGAAGAGTCTTTACATTAGGTTTCCTAAGCGTGCCTTGCGATGTGACAAAAGCAAAGTTTTAAAAATGTGATCTGCTTTTTCTTCCATAGAAAGCTTTCTCAATGAAATTTAATTATAACGTATACTCAAAGATTTTTTTTACTAAGCTAAATATCTGAATTAATTTCAAGAACCGATTACTTCTTCAAAGTTTCAAGTTTCTATAATCCGCTTTTCTCAATATAAATATTCAAGATCGCCAATGATTTCTAAGATAAGCTTTTGTTTATCACAACGAATACCGCGGAACTAATGTATTACACGAGCTATATACAAATTACAGTCTGTTCGATGAATCAACTCGCCTAAATTCCTTATGAAACTAAACGGTTTACCTTCACGTGTGTAATACGCGTATATTATTTTGTTTTTCCCGCACATAGCAGAGTAGGCAGAAGGAAGTTGGGAACCTAGTATTAAGACACTCCGTTGTTCTTCAAGACATTTCCGTTCTCCATTTTTCGTCGAATTTTAGAGACATTGCGTGTTGACTTGCGGGGGACTTAACTCTACGCGTTGTCTCATTACCAGAGCTTAGAAATTAAAATATAAAATATCAATTAATTCGAGTAGAGATCCAACTCACAACCCGCACTCTTGTACACCAACGCCATGGCAGGTTTTACGGCGTGTTTCATTTAAATTGATAAAATGCAAATGAACGTTTTAAATTCTCAAGTGAGGTCATAATATATAATGATATCACTGACCCATTTATAAAAAATGATCTAGATAAGACACGCAAAGACTACAGCGGCAGGCAGACAGACATTCTCGGCATACGGATTCTGACACAGTATATTACATATGTCATAGATTGCAAGATTGAGGCTAATTTAATTTATACAATGGTTATCATTTGATTAGGCTTCTAAGAAAACGAGCTAGAAATATAAAA
>DWMZ01001182.1:0-17372 GCA_018249855.1 Eueides tales michaeli
AGGGATATTTTGAAACGGTTACGGATTAGTCAATGCGATAAATCAGATTGGAAAGATGATTTGTTGAAATATTTAACAATGTATAATAGTACACCTCATTCCTCCACAGGAAAATCCCCGTCAGAACTGTTCTACGGAAGACAATTTAGAGACAAACTACCTTTTTTGACAGACCTCGAAATTAACTATGATGACGCGGAAGTAAGAGATCGAGATAAAGAAAGAAAATATAAAAATAAATTAAATGAAGATAGAAAAAGAAAGGCTACAGAAAGGGAAATAGAAATAGGCGAGAAAGTATATGTCAAAAATTTAATAAAAGAAAATAAATTAGTTTCAGAATTTAATCAAACACCTCATACTGTTATCAACGCCGAAGGAAGCGATATAAATGTAAGGAACGACGAGACCGGTCAGGAATACAGGAGAAATATTGTACATCTTAAGAAAGTAGAAGGTCAATGGAAAGTTATTGATAATGAGGAAAAACACGATAAGAAAATTGATTAATTGTAATTTAATTGTATAACCATTTATTAGGCATTACTAATATTGTTCTCTTCTTTTGTAAACGATCCAAAGAAATTATAATTATTATAAAAAGGAAGAGATGTGATATATAATAAATGTAGGTAGACACTCAAAAGGGCGCCATCTGACACTTGCTATCGGTCATCGAGAGCGAGAGGATTGTCCTGGAGAGTTGTGTGCCTACTTACTGGATTTGTGTGTTTAATTATAAAGACCTAACAATATAATAGAGGACATCACAGTCTCGATAATTATAGTGTGTGATGAAATGAGGTTCTCTTTGCATAATCTCTCTTCTATGTGAAATATATCATGAATTAATAAAAAATAAGCTTTTTCAAGTTTTTTTAGCTTAACACTGTATCCCGCATATAGCAAGCCTACCCTTCTTAGTGGCAACCTTAGTAGGAACCTAATGTTGAGCCACTTCCTTCCCATTAGAATGCTTTCGCTAACTTACTTTCTGACGAAATCTTGACGGCATGTTTAATGGCGGATTTGCCTCGTTACCAAAACGAGAAAATAAAAATATTAAATATTTTATTACCTCGAGTGAGAATCGAACTACATACCAGCAATATATAGAAATGTTATACATGTCTCTTAGTTGGATAAAAAAAAACTGTATCTATTGAACCCGCTACCCCCAAAAAGCGTACCAATTAAAATAACAAATTAAACTAAGTTAATTTTTGTTCACATATTTAAAATTGTAATTTACAAATGTAAAAAATGTATTAAAATTTTGATCTTCTGTTAAGTTTATTTAAAAAGTTTAATATTATTTAACTTTCAACCTTATTTTCTGTCAAATATAGTCTTATATACTTTGTTTTTTGATCATTGAGAGATAAATGTTAAAAAATATTTGTATAGAAAGCTTTGAGCTTTATGTTTTTGTTGTTAAGTATCAATTTTGTATATAAAGGTATATATATGATATATAAAGGTATACATGTAATAGAATTTACGTAAAAAACAACCTTTGGCGGTAAATGCTGTCACAGCATGAATAAATACGAATGAGGTCCTGGGTTCTTTTCTTTTTTGGTTAAGTGCATTCATTTAACTTGTTAAGTAAGCTAAGTTAGGTGTTTTAGGGTCCCGTAACTTAACAAAAACTAATGAAACCGTCTTAACGTAATTATGTTTTGTTTGTCTGTCATGTCTTCTCGATTCTCCTTCTCTAGATTTTCTATTTCCACCTTTGCGGTCGATAACGCACCTGTAGCTCGTCTGGTGTTACAGAGTTTGCCTTGTTTTTTTCGTAGAAACGTACAGGAGTGAAATAAGTGTCTAAATATTTCTACGTAGTGTCTTGTGCTCATTTCTCTTATTCTTAGGAACAAAAAATTTTAATCTCTAAAACATGGCAATGGAACAATATGAGCACAAAATTCGTTTTTTCCGTAAATTTTATGAAATTCATTGAATTGAAACCTATGGAATAACATATTCGTAATAAAAACCTGTAAGGTTCCTGTAAACCCAGAATTCTGAATCTGAAATTAATAAAAACATAAGAATTTTCCCTACAGTTATAGGAAAAATCCGCAAATCGATAATTTTCATATACATATATATTATTTATATTGTAGAATAAAAACCGTAATATTTTTTTTTGGCAGTTTTTTAAATTGTACTTCCCCTTTGACCTGCTATAATGAAATCGTTATGGAACCTTTGGTGGTCGAATCAGTCTCACACTTGACCAATCTTTTATTTTGGTCTAACTCTGGATTTAAGTTCAAGCATTTTTTTTTATTTTCACAAGAATTAAAGTCGTGATATGGACAAAAGTAAGTACAGAAAAATGATAAAAAGATTTTACCAACTTTGAAATTCTCATATGAAAACAATTTTTTGAAATTATAATCGTACACATTGTATGTACATATATAAACTGTATAAGCATGTAGTTTTCTATTTCATTGACCCTATAATAGACATAAACCAAATCGAGCGTTGAGTTCCGACACTCAACACGCAATGCTTCAAATTCGGCGCAAAGTGGAGAACGGAACGGAGTGTCTTAACACTACGTTCCCAAAATCCCTCCGCCTGCCTTGCCATGTGCTGAGTAAAAAGAAACTGTCGCGTCTACAGTTACACGCTTGTACACCTACGCCAATATTTTATACTTAAATTTTATTTAGCAATATTTTAACCCTTTCCTAGTTAAATAGTGGCAGCGTTCGCTGGGTATACTCCCAGCTCTAATTAATTTATGACGTCAAACCGTTTTTGATCTTACCGTTTTACGAATTATTGAGGTTGATAGGCGCACGGTCAGGATAAACTATACGTAATGACACTGTACCCGAGTACCTTGGTAGTAAGCATTTAATGAGAAAACGAGAATATAGTGCAAGCAGGCGAAGTCGCTCGGGGACCGCTAGTGTTAAATAAAATAAAGGTTGTTTTACTGTTTTAAACTTTCGAATGATATAAAAATGGACAAGTGTATAATGACAAAAATAAATTTAGCAGTGTTACGCACTAATCTTTATTACTTACTTAGCTTCATGCTATATGCCTAGTGGGGTAGGCAGAGAGAAAGGAGTGCAACACGCTACGGTCACGGCATACCTCTTTCACCTCGTTCATTGTCATCAACCTCTTCATACGTGTCCTCCAGTATCGTAGACATCCAGTATCGCAGAAACTGTGTTTTCGAGAATCAGTCGAGGTTGCTCCCTCCCTCCCCTACCACTCACTTTTCCTTCATTTACTTAGCTTCATGCTACACCCCTAGTGGGGTAGGCAGAGAGAAAGGAGTGCAACACGCTACGGTTTCGGCATACTTCTTTCACCTCGTCCATTGTCATCAACCTCTATCGTAGAAACTGTATTTTCAAAGGTCAACCGAGGTGGCCCCCTTCCCCCCTTACCACTCAATTTTCTATCATAAATCATCTCTAAGCCTTTTATTTAAAAAAACTTTCTTTTGTCTGAGTGTATAATTAATAATCTTTTTCTTTTTATGGAAAAAACACGGCAAACGAGTGTGCGGGTCACCTGATGGTAAGTGATCACCGCCGCCCACGGCCCCGTGGAACTTCAGGAGCGTTGCCGGTCTGTAAGGTGAATGGGCACCGGGGCCCGGCATTACCCAATGCGAAACGCAGTGGCCAAAGCCACTACTTAACGCCGGTTTTAAATGCCGGGGGTGGTAACAATCCGGTCGAGTCTGCCCATGCGTGTTGTCATTGCTGACAACGTGACTCTCCCACACGTACTTTAGTCGCCTCTTACGACACCATCAGTACCAGGGTGATCCTATTCTAAGCCGGAATCACACAGCTAAGAAACTTTATTGTGAAAATCATTTTCTAAAACAAAGTAAGCCAACTTATATGAAGAGAGAATTTATTTTATATTTTTAGTTAAATATTTCCAAATAATATAAAAATTATATCAGATTTTTCTATTTTGACTATTGTTTCGTTGTTTCTTCTGGCTTTTTCCGACATATTGGTTAGAGGATAGATAGACAGAAACTAAGGTCAAAACTCTTTGTTCTTTGCTTTCTGATGAAATTGGAGACATTGCGTCTGGAGGTGGAACTCAACGCCGGGCTTTGTCTTATGATATACGACAACGAGGAAATGAAAATAATTCAAAGGGTAGCCCGTTAAATTGAAAATATGAATAATGTATATGCACCTTTGTATACTAATTACTATAGGTATAGATATTTTAACCTATTTTATACATTTTCTTAACGAAAAACAGGTTAGGTCATAGAGCGGGTACGGGTCTTAACGCCGCGTGATATTTTAATAGACCAAAGATATGGAAATATTTCTACAGCTGGGTTGGTATATATTTGAACAATTTCTGAGGCCTGTCGTGGTGTAGTGGCACAAGCGTGTGACTGTAAACGATAGGTTGTTGGTTCGATTCACATTAGAAGAAGTGAAATATTTTCAAATAAAATAATTAATTTTATTTCTTGACTCTGGTAACAAGGCAAAGTTTGCGAAGTTGAGTTCCGCCACTCAATTTAGGCTAAAAGTGGGGAACTTAACGGAACGTCTTAAAACTAGGTTCCTAAGTTCCCTCTATCACCCTGCTACATGCCGGATATAGTGTGAACCTGAGAAAGGGTTTCTACAGTCATATATGTCTTTTTCGTGCTTTTGCCAAACAAGTTATGTGTCTAGACACACAAATGTTGAACTTTGACATTTGACTTTAAAGCTTCTTCAATTAAGACTAGCAATTAAGGTATCAGAGTTAAATGTGGTTTCTAACCCTAAAATAAGTAACGTGTATTAAAAAAATAAATAAATAGTTCAATTTTACTTACAGATATTAAATTAAATTCATTCATTTTCACTCACTCAGCTTCACGCTGTATCCCGCACGAAGCAGGGTAGGCAGAGGGAACCCGGGAACCTAGTGTTCCTATGAGACATTCCGTTCAGATCGTTTCTGTTGAATTCAAGGCATTGCGTGTTGAAGGGCGGAACTGAGCTCCGCGCTTTGCCCTATTACCAGAGCGAGCGAATGAAAACATTAAATATTTAAATTAAAAAAAATAAAATGTTTCATTTTCAAACATAAGTGATGTTACTAAATAATTTCGTCTATATCTATGGCTGTAAACGCGATTTCCAATTAAGGGACTAAAATATGTAATACTTTTATTTCTTCGCTCTTATAATGGGGCAAAGCGCGGCGTTTAGTTTCGCTTCTCAACACACAATGCTTCGATAATTCAGTAGAAAATATTTAATGGAAGTGTCTTTAAATTAGGTTCCTAAGTTCCCTCTACTAACCCTGCTATGTAGCGTAAAAGGGACATAAAAAATGTGTTTTAAATTGTTACTCTTTTTACCCCAACTGGGATTCGAATCCATTATCACCTTTGTCGTATTATTACTAAGTCAAAGAGGCAACAGGTAAATGTATTATATAAACATTCATTATTTGCACGATAAATACAACCTTTGTTAAACATTTTGTACGCATATTTTGCCTTAAACAATATGTATGAATTTCTTATTTAAACATTAATTTTTTAAGTCGTTTTCCTTTTTTTTTTAGCTTTACGCTGTATCCCGCACGAAGCAGGGTAGGCAGAGGGTACCCGGGAACCTAGTGTTATGACACTCCGTTCCACTTCCGTTCCCCCATTTTCCACCGAATTTGAGGCATTGCGTGTTGAGTAGCGGAACTCAACGCCGCGCTTCGTTTTGTTAATATAACAAAAAAAAAAATATTTAAAATATATTAAATATTTAATTTGTTTAAGTAGGGAACGAACCCACAACCTGTCGTTTACAGTCACACGCTAGTTCCCCTGCGCCACGGGGGCCTCAGTCTTTCTCTTTTAGTCAAAAAAAATATATATTCCATAACACTAATATACAATTACTTTAAAGGCATTTTAAGAACATATTTTTTATTTCGCATTCACCAAGCGGTGCGTGTGAAGCTCCAAAGAAAACAAATATAAAGGCTAATATTTAACAGGATGTATGAACAAAGTGTGGAAAGACACGCTCTTTCCATATATGTATGTATATAGATAAAATATTTCAATTATCTATAGATAGTGATTGGGGCCGGAGTGACGCAGTGGCACAGTGTCTGAGGGTTGTAGGCTCGATTTCCACTCGAGGCAATGAGTTATAATACTTTATTCCCTTTCTTTCTTCTCTCCTTTATCTCTGTGAAAAGTGGAGAATGTAATGGAGAGTCTCAACACTAGGTTTCCATGTTCCCACTGCCTTTCCTGTCATGTGCGGGATGCGTGAAGCTATCTATGTATGTATATATGTATGGTAATAAGATAAAGGGTTATGTCGACTCCACTCAGGCTGTAGATTCAATTCCCACTCGAGCCAATGGATTATTTTAATAACTTCGTTCTGACAACAAGATAAAGCGCTGCGTTAAGTTACGCATTGCGTGTTATAATGTCTCGAAAATTGAATAATGTTTGGGGAACTGATTGTCTTAAAATTAGGTTCCCTCTGGTATTTTAGCTATATGTGCAAAATATCTATAGATACTTAGTCCGTATAGGAACGTTTCATAGTATAGATTAAATGTCTCTGAGATAAGATTCTAGGTAATACACTTGTACGTGCTTTCTTCAATGTCATTTATGCATCTTGTTATTTCTAATGTGATTATATTTTTTTGCATTTTTATCTTTAATTTTGTGGTCCACAGTATCTGGTTGTAAAGGCTAAAGGAGACGATTGTTGGTTCGATTCTCACTGAGGGGAATGAAGTATTTTATATCGATTTTCACTAAGAAAACTGAAAGAAAATATTTCCTAATTAATAATTCTGGAATAAGAGTTTTGAAATAGTAAAAATATGTTACTTTTTATTTATTTATTAACAAGTTATCTTTAAACATAATTTTTTAATATGTTGAATGATGACTGGCGGAACTGAACGCCGCACTTTCTCCTTTCCAAATAGCAATTGAACTCAAAGCCACTGTGCTTACAGTTAGATTTATTTAAATACTTTAATTATAGTCGTTTTATTAGAAATAATATGTTTCAGCTTCACGCTGTATCCCGCATATTGCAGGGTAGGCAGAGGGAACTTGGGAACCTAGTGTTAAAACACTCCGTTCCAATCCCCACTCTCCGTTAAGTTTGAGGCATTGTGCGTTGAGTGGCGGAATTTAACGCTGCGCTTTGCCTTGTGACCAGAGCGAAGAAATGAAAAATATTAAATGTTTAATTTTGAAATAATAAGGAATATTTCAATTTTTCGAGTGGGCATCGAACCCACAATCTATCGTTCACAATCATACGCTTGTGCCACTGCGCCACGACAGACAAATATTACGTTATCATTTGTCTCATAGATTGCACACCCATCATACCCTTGGTTAGAATAAACGTTACTTAACCTATTATAATCACGACCGCAATACCTACATCTGAATCAAAGAAATGGACGATTCAAACAAACGGGTACAAAGTTTACAGTTTACTAGCGACCCAAGCGGCTTCGCCCGCTTATATTTATTGTTATACTATAGCCAAATTATACAAAATGTTCATATAAATTGTAGTCTATGTGTTATTATGATGTGTTACTAAATAAATGTTAAGTTTTATATAAATCTGTTTAGTAATATTTGCGTGAAAATGGCTGAAGCATATTCAGGCCAGTCATTGCGCAGCGGAGAGTCGCATCACACGAGAATATGAAATATTTAATATTTTTAAATTAAGTATTTAATGTTATCGTTTCTTTACACTGCTAACATGGTAAAGAGCGTTGAGTTCAGCCACTCAACCCACAATGCCTTAAATTAGCCTTAATTTGGCCTTAATTTAGCCTTGATTTAACCTTAATTTAGCCGTAATTTAGCCTTAATTTAGCCTTAATTTTGGCGGATTGTCTTAATATTGGGTACCCAAGTTTTATCTGTATACTCTAAAAACCCTAAGAACTATTGCAATGAAAAAGGCTTTCAATTAAAAAAAAAACGCAGCTGACACACAGACTGACATGTCAAACTTATAATAATAAGAAAAAAATAGTCACAAAATAAATATTACCATATATATGCCTAAGCTTGAATCATTCATACAGTACATTCTTGGCGCGTTACTGTACTTAAACAATAGGTGTATTATGTGTTTTTAGGGTTTTTTTCCTTTGTATATGTATGTATGTATGACATACATTATATCATGACACATAGTATGCGGTTAATACGTGACAAACGTTTAAAGGATGTTTTTCTAAGAAATTATAGTTAAAACTATAGTTATCAGCAAGCGAGGAGAAAATAGTGTCACAATATTTCGCTTTTAGAGATATTACAGCGGAACTTAACGCTGCATTTTGTTTTCAAAATAAAAAATCATAGTCGTTGTTAGTCAAATGGAATATTAGGTTAGATTAGGAACGGATCTTAACGCCGCGCTTTACACCGCTATATATAGTCAGGAAATGATCCTACTTCATACTTCCAAATGAGATCAAACCCACTACCACTGATATTTAATTACTCTCTCGCACTGCGCTACAATGGCCTCATAGATAAAAATATTTATTACATAAAGACGTATTTAGATATCTATGACGTATTTGAAGTCATCAAGGTCAGAAAAAAAATATTAAAAATAAATAATATGTATATGTCTGACTGAGTGTGAGTCATAAGCATCTTCTGCTTGCACTGATAAATGCGGGATAATGCGTGAAAGTAATAAATTATACATTGAGCTTCACGCTGTATCCCGTACGGTAGGCGGAGGGAACCTGGAAACCGAGTGTTAAGACAATCTGTTCCCCAAAGTTTTCCGTATGCTGTGTGGAGTAACTCAACGCCGCACTTTGCCTGGAAATAAAAATATTCGGTATTTCATTAGGACATATGAGAATCGAACCCACAACCTGTCCCGTTTACAGCTGCGCCACGACTGGCTTCTCATTTTTTGTAAACATTTCGCTCCAAGGAAACTTGGCACAAGACCAAAAAGATTTAGGTGTACGCTCTACTCTTTGAGAATTATCTTTAAAAATATTAGTTGTAATTTATTTATATGGTAATACATATTTTTCAATGTTTGCCTATCGATAAAATTGAAGCTACTACCGCAGGGATTTTGACCAATCAGCTACCTACATAGCCCGTCGTGGCACAGGGGCACAATCGTGCGACAGGTTGTGGGTACGTTCCCAACTTGGGAAAATGAAATATTTAATAATTTCATTTCTTTGCCTTGTCCATTTAACACGCAATCCATTACATTTGGTGAAAAGTGTGGAACGAAACGGAGAGTCTTAACACTAGGTTCCCAAGTTCACTCTGCCCACTCTACCATATGTATACATGACACAACGTGAAGGTAAAAAACAAATTTGCTCATTAGTACGTCAAAAAATCTATATATATAATATAAGCTCGTTTTCCACTGCGAAAAATATAATATATATATTGGAGGCTGAACGGGGCCCTTTTAAATAAAGTAAGCTTATATTTTAACCAACAAAGAGTTCTGTGTTATGTATTTACTTTGCTTTGCCGTGGCAATAAATTTCAGATATCAACCAAAAATATCTTAGCAAAAGAAATTTAATCAAAAAGAAAATGTTAACTTAAAACTTTTTTCTATTAAAAAATTGTATAAAAAATACAATTTATAAATAAATAAAATATATATTTGATATTATCTATACACTAATTTGATACTTCTTTATGTTAAAAAGTGAAAAATGTAGGAGAAAAACACAAGAGAGAAGAAATAAAATACTAAAAAATATTCCCGTACCGGGAATCGAACCCGAGCCTCCTGGGTGAAAGCCAGGTATCCTAGCCACTAGACCATACGGGAGATGTTATGTATGTTAATATTGTCAGATATAATGTCAGAGTTAACAAAAAGTATATAATAATAAACATATATCAATACTATTATCGAGATCTTTTCAGTTTCACGCTTAATCCCGCATAATGCAGGTTAGGCTGAGAGAAAATAATGTTAAGTCTTCTCCGCATTCTGCACGAATTTCAGACATTGCAAGGTGAATGGCGGATCTCAACGCTGCATTTCCATTCCTTAGAGTAGCGAAATGAAAACAATTCGTTCTCCCGAAAAAGTATCTTTAAAAAGGGAAAGGGGTCCGGGTACACCATAATAGCTTGAAACTGATACTGAAATTTCATTTGCATAAATCATAATATTCTCCTATGAACTGAGAATTTTGGAAAATCCTCAAGTGACTTAGATGGCAAATCGCAGCGTTCTACGCCGTGTAGTTCCATCTGTGCGTTGTTGTTCAGTCACAGTAAGTTATTTTTATTCCAATAGTGAGACTCTATACTTTTATTTGGTAGTATTTACATCTCCCGTATGGTCTAGTGGCTAGGATACCTGGCTTTCACCCAGGAGGCTCGGGTTCGATTCCCGGTACGGGAATAATTTTTTTTGTATCTTTTTTGTATTTTTTTCTAAATTTTTATTTTTTTTATAAAAAGAAATACCAAATAAGTGTTTACTATTTTTTACCTGTTGAGAAACTAACGTAGAATTTTATTCAAATTCAGAAAAACAAAAATATTTCTAAACATAGATATTAAGGCAGAATTGAATCCACAACTGATATTTAATCAAATATATCTCACAACTGCGCTATTATGGTGTAACTTTTTTATTCTATTTTTTTTTTCTGCTTTACTTTGTATCTCGCAAATAGTTAATGTAGACTAGAGAAAGCATAGTGTTAAGACAATTTACCTGTAATCAACACTCAATATTAAAAGGTGGTGTTTAACGCCGCGCTTTGTCATGCTTATACAGGAAAATAAACAAAAATATATATTTAATATTTTTACTTCACATTATATCTCGCACATAGAAAACCAAGTTGATAAGATACATTTCTTTAATTCGGCAGAACTAAACTCCGCATTTTTTTTTATCCAGAGCAAAAGATTCATTGCTCATCACAAGAATCGAATCCAAAACAATCTTATTTATAGAGAAACACCCCGATATCATTCAATTTTGTTTTATTTTTCATCTAAATTGATATAAGCATAGTACTCAATATTATATAACATTCAAAACAGCTGTGCTATATAACAATGGGAGCGTATCGAAACACGATCGGGTATCTTTGGAAATAAGTTAATTTAGTTTCATTTTTGTTTATGGAATAAGGAAAATATTTTCTGTAACATTTCCTCTTTGGAGGGAACTTGGGAACCTTGGGAACCCCATTTCAGTTTCCCACTTTCCGTCGAATACTTGAGGCATTGTGTACGACTAAATTTGGAATTTGACAGTGAACAACGCGGTTTAAAACGCGGTGTTAAACAACACACACCGTCTCGAATACAGACAGAACGCAGCGTACCTAATATCTTAATACAAGGTTCCTTTTTCAACCCTAGCGTTAAATAAAGCACTTTTTTCAAAAGTAATTGTCGTATAAATTAGAATTTAATAGGCCGATGTTTCTGGGTTACATATATTTTAAAGGCACTTTATTGCTTGGGTTTTTGTAGGGAAAAAACGGTGCCACCAAGTCTATTCGACTTTTTAACTACCTGCGAAATAATAAGAACGAATGTGTCTGTTACCGCAATAGTTATGGTTTTGATCTTTTTTTTATAGCTTCACGCTGTATCCCGCACATGGCAGGTTAGGCAGAGGGAACTTGGGAACCTAGTGTTAAGATACTCCGTTTTCCTCCCACTTTACGTCGAATTTGAGGCATTGCGTATTGAGTGGCGCAACTCAACGCCGCTCTTTGCCTTGCTGCCAGAGCGAAGAAGTGAGAATAATAAATATTTAAATTGAAAATATGAAATATTTAATTTCTTTGAGTTGAGAATCGAACCCATAACCTATCGTTTACAGTCACACGCTTGTGCCGCTGCGCCACGACAGGCCTCAATTATGTTAATTAACTATATTTATTATATTTATTAATAATCAATTATCATATATTATTTTAACGTAATATAACTAAAAATAAAAAAAAAATATTTTAATATTGCTTAATAATAATTTAAAAAATTAAAAAGTGTTTTTCCCGTACCGGGAATCGAACCCGAGCCTCCTGGGTGAAAGCCAGGTATCCTAGCCACTAGACCATACGGGATATGACTTAAATGAAGATAAAACTTAATAACACTAAAACTATTTACGCCATTGATATTTGAAAGTAAATATAATAAAAATTGAGACCCTACTGGTTCAGTGGCACATATAGTGATGGTTGTGGATTCGATTCACAGTAGGGGGAACAGTTTAATTCCTTAAAAAATCGGTAATATACAGAATCATATTTTTAGTTTATTATACGACACTACTTCACAAAAAATGTAGTGACTAAAAAGAGATCATCGTGGCACAGTAGTAAGCTGTTTGTCTGACTGTTAACGCGGTCACAGGTTTAATTTTCACTAGAAGCAATAAATTATGTTCATCTCGCTCTGGAAACAGAACAAAGCGCGGCGTAGAGTTTCACCATATGACGTGCATTATCTGGAAAATTTGGGAACAGTGTCTTAACACTAGGTTCCCAGGTTCCCATTTTAATCATGCTATACAGGAAAAAACGTAAAATCGTGAAGCTATTTTTAAGTAGAGAAAAAAGAAACTATCAAATAATTTTCGATATCTGACCTATGGTTCCCATAAAATATTTCATGTTTCGTGACCTCCAACAAATCAATAGTTACGCTCGTGATTGTGACCTGGGAAGACAAACTTTAATTAGAAAAACATTTGGTATATCTTAAATTGAGCGTAGTGACTTAACACTACGTTCTTTTTATATAGAGGAACCTGTCCTACGGAACCTATCCATATGTGGGATACAGCGTGAAGCTGATATATAAAGAGTTATTGTTTTTTTAGCTTCACGCTGTATCCCGCACATGGCAGGGTAGGCAGAGAGATCTTGAGAACCTAGTGTTCAGACACTCCGTCCCACTTCCATTCCCCACTTTCTGCCCAGTTTGAGGCATTGCGCGTTAAGTGGCGGAACTTAACGCTGCGCTGCAACACGACAGGCCTCAGTGTTTTTCATACAAATAATAAAAAATATCACCTATCGTAAAAGCTATGTATATAATTTCTTTTTTCTGAATATTGTCTTTTTAGTATTATTTCTTATATTCTATGTAAATCTCTTTCAATTAATAAATTCTGACTTAACTAACTATTCTTTCCTTATTGTTGGTTAAAAAATGAGAAAATATAATATTGATTGATATTTTTTATACATTCACCTATTTAATATTAGCCATTTCTAAAGTAATTATGTTCTTATAATCTGAGGCCTGTCTTGTCGCAGCGGCACATGCGTGTGAGTGTAACCGACAGGTTCTGGGTTCGATCCCCGTTCGAGGAAATGAAATATTTAATATTTTCATTTTTTCGCTCTGTAATGCCTCAAATTCGACGGAAAGTGGGGGAACGGAGTGTCTTAACTCTAGGTTCCCAAGTTCCCTCTGCCTATTCTGCCATGTGCGGGATACGGCGTGAAGCTGAGTGGGTGAGTGAGTGAATGTTCTTATAACAAAGAGTATAATATATTATACATTGCTCATGTTATTTATCTGTTTCCTCTGTACCAAAATTAACAAATTCGAACCCACAACCTGTCTTGAATACGTCAAACAATACTGTAATCATTGAGAATTAAGAGCTTATTACGAATCTATTTTCTATACAAAAATGAACAGAATTGAACTTACTACCTTCCTCTGAAGTAGGCCACAAACATGCTGTATCAA
Organism: Eueides tales michaeli; assembly: GCA_018249855.1. Taxonomy (NCBI): domain Eukaryota; kingdom Metazoa; phylum Arthropoda; class Insecta; order Lepidoptera; family Nymphalidae; genus Eueides; species Eueides tales. Next base: position 13,778 of record DWMZ01001182.1, read on the forward strand.
TGAGAATTGAATTCTATAAAATTGTTAAAAAAAACTATCTGACCTCTAAACGTCCAATCGTGATAGTAACCTCTATAGTCTGAGAACATTTGACATTGTAATTTGTTTGAATTGAAATTGTAAAATATATTATATCGGTTCTGTATATTTTGTTTTGTTTAGATAGTAATAGGGAGAGGGAACTTGGGAACCTAGTGTTAAGGCACTCCGTATTTATAAATTTTGGGTGTTAAGAGGTGACGAAAATGAAAATATTAAATGTTTTATTTCTTCGAGTGGGATTCGAATTCAGTACCTATCGCGTCCCAAGCTTTTGTTCCTGAGGAACACAAAGCCTGCCATGTTTCTCTATATTTTATTGTTCAGTTTCAAGCGCATATTGTGCAATATATATATATATATATATATATATATATATATATATATATATATATATATATATATATATATATATATTTACGCCATTGCGAGTCATGTTGCGGCACTCAACGCTGTGTTTTGCCTTGTTACTAAAGCAAAAAATTGAAAACATGAAATTTCATTATTTTCAAATTCATTTCAAATATAGCTTTAAAAGTTTTTATGTAGAGCCAGCAGAATTCTAAATATATCGATACGTCACGCGCCGATAGTTCAGTCGATAGAAGTAAGAGTTGACGTTCACCAATTATTGTTATTTTTTTCTTGATATAAAAAAAAACACAGTCGTGGCGAAGCAAATTTTAGAATATTCCGTTTTAGTACAAATTAGCTTAGCTGTTATTTTAAGGTTCCAGATTTGATTCCAGGTTGAGGCTATTTTTTACTTATTAAATTGTGGAAAGTGAAGATTTTGCTTCATATTGTAGATATTGTATGTTAAGTGGCAGACCTCAACGACGCATTTTACGTACTTCGTAAAAATTATTGAAGTATAAACATTGATTAAGGCCTGTCGTGGCGCAGTGGCTTAAGTGTGATTGTAAAAGACAAGTTGCGGGTTCGATCCCCATTTTAATTTATATATTTAATATTTTTATTACTTCTCTCTAGTAACTGGCATAGCGTAGCGTAGAGTTTCGCCACTCAACACGCAATGTCTCAAATTCGGAGGGCAATGAGAAAAAGTGGGGAACAGACACTAGGTTCCCAAGTTCCCTCTGCCTACCCTGCCGTATGCGGGATACTATCTGAAAGTGATTAGATTAGAAACCTAATCGAGTCGAACTATCAATAGTATTCTAAGACATCTCATAATTTACACGAGGGCTGCGGACAAGATGTGAGAATAGTCGAGATAGTGAATAAATTTCATTTTTTGTTCTAGTAAGGCAAAACGCGGCGTTGAATTCCGCATTTCAGCGTGAAGAAGAAAAAAAGGAAAATTATCTTGACTGTCCAGCTATGCAGGACAGGTTGGGAACCTTAAAAATAAGTACTAATATTAATATTTCAAGCTTGTAGTTTCAATTAAAGTGTAGAATAATGACTTATTAACCGTTTTCAAAAAAGAAGAGTAACTCAGAATTCATCAATTTGACATTTAACAATATTGCTGCAATTAGATAAGACATATATTATATTATATATAAACACGTAGGCCTGTCGTGGCGCAGCGGTACAAGCGATGCCTGTAACCGACAGGTTCTGGGTCCGATCCCCAGTCGAGGAAATGAAATATTTATTTTCAATTTAAATATTTAATGTTTTCATTTTCTTCGCTCTGGTATTAAGGCAAAGCGCGGCGTTGAGTTCCGCCACTCAACACGTAATGTCTCAAATTCGACGGAAAGTGGGAAACGGAAGTGGAACGGAGTGTCTTTACACTAGGTTCCCGAATTCCCTCTGCTTACCCTGCCTCGTGCGGGATACAGCGTGAAGCTAAAAAAAATAAATTATATTATATATAAATACAATGTATTTGTATGTGACGTTGTGAGGTGTGGTGCAGTGGCACACTTTTTAACTAATGGTTTATGGTTCAATTCTCGCTCGAAGGTATAGAATATTCTCATTTCTTCATAGCTGTCCATATAAATACTATACATAAGGTGTTAACACTTGATTTATTTTTATTAAGACACTCCGGCCCTCCTAAGAATTTGGCAATATTACGTATTGAGTGGCAGATTATCTTGTTACCAATACCACCTTTTACCTTGTTACCAAAGTGATGAAAATAATCCCCTCTCTCGCGTGGGAAGCAAACCCATAACGGTCGAATTTACTGTCTGACACTGTACCACTGAGCCATAAAGGCCTAATAACGGTATAAATATATTAAATTTAACACTGTATCAGGATTTCAAGGGATGATAAGATTTGGACGTTTGATGATATATGAGGGGTGTATATAGGGTTGTCAACGATAATAGATAAAAAAATATAATTTAAACAACTACAATTTGTACATCGAAAGCCTTATTAAAAAAAAGAATTAAAATGAGGCCTGTGGGCTCATAGAAGCGAAATGTTATTTCATTTTTTCGCACTGCTAACAAGGGAAAGCGTGGTGTTGAGTTACGCTCTGTAATACACAATGCCTCAAAATCGGTGGAAACTTGTTGAATAGTACGGATCGGAGTGTCTTAACACTAGGTTCCCAAGTTCCTTTCTACCCCGCCACGTGCGGGATGAAGCGTGAACCTATAAAAAAGAAATATTTTTCGAAAAAAAGACTTTTTTAACAAGATTTTTTAAATGCCCTTAAAAGTATTAACAATCTTATTATTTAAAAATATTGGGGGGTCGATACAACCTGTCGTGTTTACAGTGTTATTTGATCGACAGACCTGCTCTAGCTAATTAGTACAAAAAAGCCGTTAAATTAAAATAAATGTTAGCATCTCTATATATATAGATATAGATTTAAAGTGATGTGGATATAATTTTTATTTATTTAACACAAAAAAAAATCATACCATTAGGCAGACGGAACTTGGGAACCTAGTGCTAACGCCCACCGTCCACCACTTTTCACTGAATATGGCGCAATGTGTGTTGAGTGGCGGAACGCCGCGCCTTGCCTTGTTACCAGAGCAGAAGAAATGAAAATATTATATATTACATTATTTTTACTATTTTTAAAGTGTTATTCCACACTTAGGAAAGAAAAATACTAAATTTAAAAACGTATAAAAATTTGAACGAAGCTGGATTTTAACCCGCGCCTCTTGGAATCCGTCCAAGCGCTCTGACCACTAAGCCATTTGTTCTCACCGAGATGCTAACAACATAAATAAGTTGTAACAAGCATATAAAATTTTTATAAAATTTTTATATAAATTTTTTTTTAAAAGGGTTCAAATCCTGCTTCGTTCAAATTTTTATACGTTTCTGAATTTAGTATTATTTATTACACTTCTTCAAACGGGAATTGAACCCACAACCTGTCGCTTTTACAGTCACATTTGATCATCTCCGCCACAACAGACGGCTATAGTTAATTAGTACAAAAAAACCGTTTAAATTATAACAAATGTTAGTATGTATCTATATATATATATATATATATATATATATATATATATATATATATATATATATATATATATATATATATATATATATATATATATATATATATATATATATATATATATATATATATATATAT
>DWMZ01001183.1:0-17371 GCA_018249855.1 Eueides tales michaeli
ATATATATATATATATATATATATATATATATATATATATATATATATATATATATATATATATATATATATATATATATATATATATATATATATATATATATATATATCAATAAATATCTAAATCAGATTTCAAGTTTCAAGGATTTTTAATTTCTTTATACGATATCATTTGCAGCGTAACTTTTAACTAAAACTTATTGACTTTTATTAAAGTGTGTAAATGTATTTAAAACTTTAAATTAAGAATAACTTTAGAATTTACAAAACTTTTTTTTTTAAATTTTCAATACTATGGTACTGATTTACTTCATTGAGTTTTATGTAATAATAATGTTTAATGATTATTATGCATTCTTTTTTATAATTTGACTATTTTTCAACATATATTCTCAAAGAAATGGCCAATATTTAATATTTTTATATTAGCTATATTTTTATTCTAATAGCTTTACTTAAGTCACTCACTTCTGTCAGTTTCTCGAACAAAAAATTCCAATATAATCATGATTGGATAATTCCAATATAATCATTGTACATCGATGGATACAAAAATTCAGCATACTTTAGTACTATTATGACAGTTTGTAATCATTCTTTTTCCATTAATTTTGTATTTTATTCTTTTTACTCTAATTAAATATAAAATGTTATACAAGAGGATCCTCATTTGTCTATATTAATGAACATTATTAATTCATTAAGTTTTACTCTTTATATATGTATTTATATCTTTGGAAAGTAATAGTATAAGATTTAGTACTTAGTACAAAATGTTGAACTATGCAATGATATTCTTTTTGAAACATACAAAAAATATTGAAATAACTAGTATTAATTTAAACATTCATCGTTTTTCTAAATTAAATGTAAGAAATAAACCATAATAATATCATCACTTTGGTGCTGCAAGAGTCAATCAACATACTGCAAGTTTCAAGACAACAAAATAGAACGTACAAAAAAGGATTAAATTAAACCAAATCAAAAAAAAATGTAATTATATCTATAAATTTAAGTTACGGTCAAATTATATATATTTCTAATTGTACTCAAATAAATATATAAAAAAGAGTCTTAATTTTAAATAATATAACTTTCCAAAAGCCTTCATAAATAAGTTGTAATAAGAATATACAAATATTTCGACATACTTATGGCTCAGTGGTGAGAGCGCTCGTGAAATTAATAAATAGCAAAGATACAAATCCTGCAAAATCAAATATTTCTCACCGGCTCATGATGTTTTTTAGCTTCGTCCTCTTTCTTCAACGACTCCATGTAATCCTTTTTCTGAGCGTCGTCCATTTGCTCAATTTTTTGTTGTTTCTCAAATTCTTTTTGCATTTCATATTCCTTAAAAGATGAGAACAATTACTAGGCGGTTTAACGTTTTTTTTTTCTTAAAATATGAGAAAAATTTTAATATTTCTAAAATGGTGTTTTTTCCAAACTTAGGAAGGAAAAATATTATTTTTTTTTAAAATGTATGAAAATTTAAACGCGGGATTTGAACCCGCATCTCAAAAAATAAACAAAAAAAACAACACACACACCTTAAACTGTTCCCTGCGTTTCTTATCAACAACTTCCAAGTCTTCTGTGGTTTTTTTAATTAATTTTTTCAAGTCTTCAACTTCAAAGGTATGAGGATTTTTGTGGTCCAAATGTTCGCTATCCAACTGCGGGTAGACTGGGGGTATCCGAACTGGCATCTCCAGTTCGTTTGTCAGTTCGTATTCCTATAATATATAATATAAAATTATATACATCGAGGCACAGGGGCATGCGTGACTGCAAACGACAGGTTGCGGGTTCGATCCGTATCGAGAAAGTGTTTTTTTTTCCAGCTTCACGCTGCATCCCGCACAAGGCAGGATAGACAGAGGAAAGTTGGGAACCTAGTGTTAAGACACTCCGTTCCACTTCCGTTCCCCACTTTCCGCCGATGTTGAGGCACAGCGTGTTGAATGGCGGAACTCAGCGCCGCGATTTGCCTTTACCAGAGCGAAGAAATGAAAATATTAAATATTTAAATTGAAAATATTAAATATTTCATTACCTCGTATGGGGATCGAAGAACCCACAACCTGTCGGCTACAGTGCACACGCTTGTGCCGCTGCGCCACAACGGGCCTCAATATTTAATTATATATATATATATATATATATATATATATATATATATATATATATATATATATATATATATATATATATATATATATATATATACATATATATATATATATATATATATATATATATATATAAAGATTACCTTAGTGGCGAGGTGCCTCAGCCGTTCAATCTCCCTACGTTTGATTTCATCCAACTGTGTTCTCACATTGTGGTGTACGAAGTCGAGATCCTCAGCTATTTTACCCGACTGTAATATATGATGATAGGTATTATTGATTATTATAGACGGAAAGTTTTGGAGGAATTTACTTACTTTAAGTTCCGATCATATTGTTTTTTACATTTAAAAAATCACAATGTTAATTTCTTTTTTCTCTCCTTACAATATAATCACCGTATTATTACTTATTTGTGATTTTCTTTACATTCATTTTGATATAGAGAGATTTTTTAGTATTTTTTATTAACTGCCGGCTGTGAAGTGGGAACTTGGGAACCTAGTGTTCCCCACTAAACTGAAGTAGCTCAATCTTGAGGTATCGAGTGGTGAAACTCACCGCCGCGCTTTACCTCGTTACCACAGCGATGTAATTAACAAATTAAATATTTAAAACGAAATCTATATTTAAGGCGAAATTGATGTTGAAGTATTAAATATATCATATCCTCGAGTGGGGATATATATTAAGTGTTACTTTTAGCTGTCACGGAAACAGGAAACTAGTGATGAGATACTGCGTTTAGTTCCCCACTTTCCACCGAAATTGAGGCATTGCGTGTTGAGATGTGACGGAGTTCAACGCCGCGCTTCACCCTTGTTATTAGATCGAAAAAATTAATACATCAAATATTTAAATTATTAAATAGCAATAGCCAGCATAGAATCAACAAGCTGTCGTTTAGTCACACGCTTGTTCGGCTGCGCCACAACAGGCCTCATAATATTTGCAAGATTTAAAACCGCAAGAGCAACACTACAATGGATACACTAAGATTCACTCACAGATGTCAAAAACAAAACATAAAAATTGGCATAAATCAAGTATTATTAGGCATAATTTAATTTAAAAAAAAAACACTCACCCGAACATCATCTTCGTTAGCTTTTTCCAATCGATCTCTGAACTGGGGATCACTTTCCAGCGCTTGCACAACCTCTTTCAAATACCTGTGGTATTCTGTGTATTGCGCCTAAAATAAAAAAAAAAAAGATAAATAAATATATTACTGAATAAATTTTTAAAAATGTGTAAATTTTCGATGTGTGGTTTTTATAAACTTAATAATATTCTTTCGCTATGATTTTTTGGTTTGCTTAAAAAAAAATCACATTTAATAAATTGACAAAGATTTTTAGGTAATTCAAAATCGCAATTGCACAAAAATATTTGTCAGTATTTAAATTTATTGACACTTTAAAAATTTAATAACAGACGGCCTGTCGTGGCGCAGCGGCACAGTCGTGTGATTGTACCCGACCGGTTGTGGGTTCGATCCCCACTCGAGGAAATGAAATATTTAATATTTTCGTGTCTCTAGTGAGTAAAAAATTCAATTTATATGCTTGGATGGATGTATACAAAAATCTTTCAGTTCTTTGACAAGTTGCAGAAATGTTGATATAAAATCAACATAAAAAGCCACCGTACAATTACTAATCGAGAAAACGATAAAAAAATATTTAAACTTAAAGTTACGTTATATTTTATAAACAAAATCGCGTGATGCTAATCATGATAAAACTATGATTCATGAAAATAATTCGCATTAATCGCAAGGAAATTTAATTACAGATTAGGTTTCTATCAGCAATTGCAATATACATTTCAAGTTGCTTATTAAGTCAGATATGCATTGACTAAAAACAATATAATTATTTCTACTGACATACAAATTTTTTTTTTTTTTTTTTCAGCTTCATGCTGTATCCCGTACATGGCTGGGTAGGCAGAGGGAACTTGGGAACCTAGTGTAAAGACACTTCGTTCCACTTCCATTCCCCACTTTCCTTGTAAAGTGGCGGAACTCAATGCCGCGTATTTGCCTTGTTACCAGAGCAAAGAAAAGAAAATATTAAATATTTCATTTCCTCAAGTGGGGATCGAACCCATAATCTGAAGCTTACAGTCACACACTTGTGCCGCTGCGCCACGACAGGCCTTCAAATTAATTTAAATAACCAATATATTTTTTTCAAATAATCATTATCAGAAAATCTTTTTTTTCCTAAACTAACATTAGGGCAATCCATTCACATGCCAAGTAATTTTCACATAGCACCAGAGCAAATAAATAGAAATAAATAAATGTATGTATTATTGAATATACAAATGTCCTATTAATTGGAAAATTTATACAATCTCAATATTTATATGATTTCTTATCGTTGATTACAATAGTTCAAGATAAATAAGCAAATCAAAGCTAAGCTATCAATATATAAAATTATATTTTTCAATTTACATTAACACACAAATTTAAATATTTTTTTTAGCTTTACACTATATCCTCCACAAGCAGGCAGGGTAGGCAGAGAGAACTTGGGACCAAGTGCAACAATACTCCGTTACGTTCCCCACTTTCAGCCTTATTGTGTGTTTTGTGACAGAACTCTATGACCGTTCTGCCTTGTATACCAGACCAAAGAAATGAAAATATTAAATATTTCGTTTGAAAGTATTAAATATTTTACTTGTTTCAGTGGGAATTGAACCCACAATCTTTTGTTTATAGTCACACATTTATGCCCATGCGCCACAACAGGCTTCAAATTTAACATATTTCTCAATAATCAATTTTGGCTTAATGTGAAAGTAGATACTAATCAATATGTATTGTATAATCGAGAAAAAAAAAATATATATATATATATATATATATATATATATATATATATATATATATATATATATATATATATATATATATATATATATATATATATATATATATCACACATCTATTTATTAAATATTCAACTTTGATACAAAACCATGACTAATCTGATAAATTACTTCAGAAGTTGATAACAATCGCTTGAGCATTGATTTACTAAGCAAATTCAATATTGCATAAATATATACATATTTACTGTATATATATGCTAATAGTTGATACACAGTAGGGGTTGAAATCTCTACTTATGAAAAAACCTTGTAATTCAAATATACACACACATATAAATTATATAAGGGATCTCTATTTTTAAAGTGTTATTCCACACTTAGGCAAGAAAAAATACTAAATTTAAAAACATATAAAAATCCTGCATCATTCAAATTTGTTATACATTTTTAAATTTAGTATTTTTTTTTATATAAGGGCTCCTTTAATTTTTTCATAATGATCTGGTGAATAAATAGTTCTGGTATGAAGACTGAGTCTATAACTACAACTCTGTTTACACAGCTATAACAGGAAACAATGTGCAGTTAAAAACTGCTTTTGAAATAAACCAGATAAGCAACTTTCAATAGACCTGTTTAAGTAACCTTTCCATAAAGCTATAGAAACATCTATAGATAAACCTTTCAATATGACCAGGCAGAAATTTTATCAGTAAAAAAATGTATAACAATAACATATATTTTCATATTTCTAGCATGTAAAGTAATAAAAAATAATAATAAATAATAAAAAAAAAAATAATAAAAGTAATTAATATTTTTCATCTATGTATATAACAAGACTTTTTAAATATTACCTTTTTTTTCAAATATAATATGGAAATATTTAAACAAAATCTGTTTAAAATTTAGTAGATACTAAGGTTTGTGTTTAGTGTGCATATGTAAAAAGTTTAACTTACCAAATCATTTTCATCCTTTTCTTCCTCTTTACGTTTTTCGGGTGTAACCGGCGGTGCAAAAGAACAATGAAGTATAGCAGCTATACAAGCTAAGTGAATAAAAAGCCTCATTGTGACCTGAAAAATCGTCGAGAAATAAGAAAATTAATTTTAAATATACTTACAATTTACAATTTCTTAGATTTCTTAAAATAAATTGTTATAGGAGATTCAAAATAAAATAAAACCATTAATGTTAAACGTCACTGAGCTTACATAAAAAATTAAATTACGCTATTTTAACAGTAATTTTAGTCATATTTTGCTTATTAGCAATTGGGTTTTTCTAGCAAAAAGGAAATTACCAACAAGAATAACGCCACTTCTGACAAAATAAAACAATGTATTGAATTATTGATTACCAATCTGAGTTTAAATGTGAAAGGTCAATGTTAGGAATATATTAAATACTGACCTTTGGTGTAGTTTCTCGAGTATCATATAGAACCGTATTAATCACTACTTATTATCACAATAATTTAATAAATGTGTATACAGTATATTGAATTATCTTTTAAACTTTTTCAACACCATGACGTGTCGTGTCCCAATCAAATATCGTATAAGTAGTATTGCTATATGTTAAATGTTTGAAAAATAATCAATACAAATGAACGGGTACCGTACCGTTACTGTAAATATTATTTATTTATATAGTTTCACGTTGTATCCCGCATATGGCAGGGTAGGCAGAGGGAACTTGGGAACCTAGTGTTAAGACACTCCGTTCCACTTCCGTTCCCCACTTTCCGCCGACTTTAAGGCATTGTGTGATAAACATTAATATTTCTGCAATTTATGAAATTATTTAATAAGAACATTCAATTGCTAATTGTTAAAGATAATTTAAGCTCGTAATCGCAACCTAAGGCCGTTTTCCGAATTGTACACACAGCGCCTATAGCGTACCAGAGTGAGGTAAAATTCGTGCGATTTTGACGTCACATGGGACTTATCTAGTGCTTACAGTACTAACGTGTCGGGACGTTAGCATCGTGAGCCTTGACGTTATTTTGACGTTCCATGTCAAAATTAATATAGTCACTTACCTTGTTTGCCAGAACACCATAACCAAAGAACCGTTCCATGTCAAAATTAATATAGTCACCAACCTTGTTTGCGGAAATTGCTTGAAATAGCAAAGCATTTTACCATCTTCATCAGCTATGAAGTGCAGCCTATGAAGATGGTAAAATGCTTGTATTGTATTTCAAGCATTTTTCGTAATCGAGATAAGTGATGATAGTGACATTGACGTGGACGTCAAAGTAATGTCAATGCCTACGATGCTAACGTTCCGACCCGTCAGTACTGTAAGTACTAGTCACTTGTAACGTCAAAGTCAGATGAATTTTACCGCATCTGTGGTACGCTATGTACGCTGTTTTGATAATTCGGGGTCCAAATTATTAATACAGCTGGCAGATGTTGGCGCGCTAAATCGGACGCCACGTTAGCAGTCGTTATTGCTGTTTTGACAATTGGGAAAACGGCCTTTGGTATTAGTTTAGTTAGTACTTTTTACAATCTGTTTCTGTAGTTAACTGTTAAATCAATAAATTGACTTGATCAATACAGTTAAGGAAATTAGTGATCCCGGCTAAAGTTTTGTACAATATTCTCGATTACATATATTGTACGGTTTTTCTCATTTAGTAAGACGTTTATTTTCTGTGTACATAAACAAAATCAATCATAACGCATAATGACTAAATCACCAACAATGAACCGAGATAAACGCAAGGTAGAGTTTTTGGCAGAACTTGAGTCACAATTTATTATGCGGCTGCCCGAGGAGCCTGCAAAGATGCTGCGAGAGCTACTTAAATCTGGTGACAACATTAAAAGCCGATTAACTATCCAAATAGAAAATGATATGCGACATGGAGAGGTGAGGTTCGACCATTGGCTTATGCATGCCAAGATTGTAGATTTACCTACTATAACTGAATCTTTGAAAACAATAGATAACAAGAGTTTTTATAAAACAGCAGACATATGTCAAATGATGATATGTAAGGAAGAACCAGATCAAACTCCATCAGAAGAAGAGTCACCTGCCAAGAATAAAAAGAAAGACCCATACAAAGTGGAGAAAAAATTTCTATACCCTCATGGAGTGACCCCACCCACTAAAAATGTAAGAAAAAGAAGATTTAGAAAAACTTTGAAAAAGAAATATGTAGAGGCACCTGAAATAGAAAAAGAAGTAAAAAGATTATTAAGAGCAGACAATGAGGCAGAGAGCTCAACTTATGAAGTGATTAAAGAAGAAGATGAGCAATATAGTAAGCCTGAGCCAGCTCCGCCAGAACCCAGGAAACCAGAAAAGAAAACAAAAGCTGAGCGTAATGCTGGAAAGAAAAAGGAAAAAGAAGCGATTGCCTTGGCAAATGCTAATGCTGCAAACCAGGGGCCATCAAATGTCGTAGATATATTTGGTGGTGCAGTTAGTGACAGTGATATTGAGGATGATAATGACAATCTCAAAGGGGAATTAGACGACAGTCGTTTATCCGCTTATGATAGTCGACTATCGGACAACAGCTCTATGCTTGGTATAGGTGAGATGCAGCGACGTGAGACTTACCCAATTGAATTTGAATCGCAAATGTTCCATGCTCAAGGCTCTCATTCTAAAAAATCCAATAGAAGTCGTGCCACAACACCGGCTACTTCAACAGTAACCAGAAGTGGCATGTCGTCTGAGGAGGATACTGACTACTCTCGAGATATGTCAAAAGATAACATGACATTAAGAATAGAGCAATTGAGAACTGAATTGGAGGAACTGAAGCAGAGAAGACAAAGGACTCAAAATGAAATTGCCGGAATGGAAAATCAAGCACTGCGTCAACGTTTCCAGGATATCCTCCACACTTTGAATCAAGATGTCATGTACAAGGAGATGGAATACCAGGGACTTATTACATTGCAGAACTCGGAAGATATTTGAGGAACGTATTTCCTTAACTATTAAATCATAAGAGCCAAATTCTTTGGACTCCGGTGAAAGTGACACTTGTTTAATGTTGTGTTTTTTAAGTTTCATATTATACAAATCAATTTTGTTATTCAGTTTTAAGTCTTAAATTATAAGGTTACTTTGTTCTACTGTATATGTAGCATTGTACGTCTCATTTACAAGTTAGGTTCAAGTTGTTTATTATGTCTTCCTTTGTTATATATTTCTAGATTATGTCTACAGATTATATTTAATTTATATATCATTTCAAATTATATTTATCGAGTTGTATGTAATATTGATTGGGATTATGGGCATATATAGACATATTTACCAAGCGGAAAATGGCCTTGGTCACTTGCAAGCATTGATTGGTTGAATTAAGATTTAATTTGTCAAATTCTCAAACTTGACTTAACTCTTACTATACATATTGCCAACATAGCTGCTTCCCCTTAGTCTATGGTTACTGTTAGAGATCTATAAGAAATATCTGAATGTATTTGTGTCTATATGTGAGTATATATGTACCTATTACATATGAGTAGAGATAAGAAAAAAAGAAAGTATATATTAGAAATGTTATAGTTCTAAGAACTAATAAGATGAAAACTTAACACCGTAAAGTTGTACTGGTTGAATAAAGTAGCAAAAGTAAAGTTTAGAGCTATTTAGTTCTCTTAAAAATTCTTTATTTTTTTTTTGTTACAATCATAGTAGAAATAAGGACCTGATGTTTTATCTCTAAAATATTAAATATGGTATGGTCTATGTTTTAATCTGTATAGTCATAGTAATTAAGATAAATAATACATCTTTTGCTATAAGTAATAGGTGATTAATATAATATTGTATCAAAAAAAGACTTACTTATTAAACTTTACATAATAATATAATTAATATATATATATATATATATATATATATATATATATATATATATATATATATATATATATATATATATATATATATATATATATATATATATATATATATGTATATATATATATATTAAAAGTATCTCTTGTACCTAATTAGTGTACATGTACTTGGTGGACTAATGTTAGTCTATAGAAATTGCAAATTTCTTATCAAGAACTCTTAAAGTGCTTAATTCTATTTGAAGCAGTTTGAATCAGTAAATAATTAACATTTTAAATGACTATAATTTATAACTATGTTTATTTTAGTAGAGTTTATTTCTATTTTTTGATATGTATATAGTATCTTGAACATAATATAAAATATATGTTTAAAATTTTGTATAGATGATTAAATGGACTGGTTTATATACAAGGCAATGAGTACACATTTTGTGAATATGTTTCTCAATTCTTCATTATATTGCTATAAATAACTTAAAACGATAGAAAAGGAAATATGTTAGTTTTAGAACATTTCTATTTGCTCTTTAATAGCAATTACTGGTTATTTATATTGAAAAATGTTTTTCTCATATATTTTTAACTTGTATAGGTATTTTTTAAATATACACACCTCTGTAGCATATAGAAAAGTAGTATTAAGTAAGACATCTCCATTCTTTGTGTAAAAATTATTATATATATATATATATATATATATATATATATATATATATATATATATATATATATATATATATATATATATATATATATAATATATATAGTGTTAAAATTTTAATCATTGTAATGTTAATATGGCGAATCTTTTTATAATTAATATTGATCATCAAAGATGATATCTGTTTTTTGTTAGTTAATAGGTTATATTCGTTTTTAGATGTTTGTCGTTCTGGCGTAAATATATAAATAATTTATAGTCTTTGTCAATATATTATCCATGAATGAGATATTTGAAATATATAATGTATACACAATTAATATATTTTGAAATCTTGATTCTTTTTGAATCTATTAAATTTTATTTGTTTTTGAAAGAAGTAAAAACTGTTTTACTTAAGTAGTAGTAGTTTAACGTATATATTTACACTTTTCATCAGTTTCCTCTGTCTCTGCCACCTTATCAACCTATTTAAATAAAACTACTTAACACCAAATGTCTGGCTTGCCGTTTAGCGCGTACAAACGCACAGACAAACAGAAATGTTGTAAATTCACTAATTTTGAGCCCTATCAATTTCGTAAATTAATAAACCTATAATATTCTGTCAATATAAGTAAATAATATTGTCTCATAACATCATGGTTAAATTAGGTAGATGTTTACAGCATGATGATGCATTATTTGTAGTGATTTAAATCAATATTAAATGTTTCATATGAAAAATAAATATTTCATTTAATGACCATTTTTGGCATGACACCTACTCAGATCCCCAATTTTTCTTTAAATTTTCGAGAAACTGCGTATGTAGAGTGATAAAACTACGTCGTACATTATCTTCTTAATATATTAGTTTGTATCGACCCGCACGCGGCTTCGCTCGTTTGTAATACACTATTTTATTTAATAATCTTAATTAATGCTTCGCTCTGGTACCAAGGCAAAGCGCGGCATTGAGATCTGCCACTCTATATGCAATGCTTTAAATTCTGCAGAAAGACGGGGACCCGCGCAGAGTGTCTCAACACTAGGTTTTCAAGTTCCCTATCTGACATTTTATCAACCTATTTAAATACAACTAATACCAAATGTTGAAAGAAGGCCACAATATAATAGTGAGAACTGTATTTAAATCTGGTTAGCCGTCTCTGAGATTGGCGCGCACAGACAAACACAAAATCGTTGAAAAGTCACAAATTTTAGGCCCTATTACATTATTATATGAGAGCTTTTAATATATCCTTCATGTACAGACTGAGATCAGTCATAGATTTATTATTAGTATTGATTTTAGAAAATATTAGGAGAGTTCGCAACGGTTATATTTTGTCAACGTTAAATAGCGATGTGTGATTTTAAAAAAGCTATTAGTTTTTTAAGTTATCTAGAAAGGTGCACAACAATATTTTGTTTATAATAATAGTGCACAATTTAGTACGACATAGCAATATACTATAACGACAACATGCTTTCGTGTTCTTATAGCGAACATTTCCGTTGCTTTCGTGTTTCTAGGTATCACTGAAACTGTTTCAAATTTTGTAGACATCTTGTTCGTTTTTTTTGCTCTGTTCGTTCTGATTTTGATACAAAACTACATCCTCCTCCTATACACAAGAGCGGCCTTTATAATTTAAATTTTGCTATTTATCACTATTTTAAAGATTACGGACTTTCTCTTACGAAAGTACTATTGTAACTAGTCAACCAAAAGCCTTCCAGTCTTTATCTAGTCTCAATTTACTCATGCTTAAAAATATGTTATGCTCAACCAATATACCAATAACCTGCCCGCGGCATCATCTGCTTGAATCACACAATTTTATTTACTAATTTCGATTGCTTTATTATTCTATTAACATTATTACTTTTAAGACAATATCTTTGCATTCAAAACTGAAATTTCCGCTAAATAAATAAAAAAATTGTAGCAAATTTTGTCGAACTTAATATTTCAAATTGACGTAACATTTTTATTTATCAACCGATTTAAATAAAAAAAACACTAAATATTGAAGGGAGATTGACAAAATGTACTAGTGAAAGCTGCAAAAGTAATTGCATTTAAATCTGATTAGTTCAGTAACAAAAAAAATTAAAAAAAAAAAACATCTTGGGCGAAACGTCCCCTATAACATTTTTTTAATAACTTAAATACATCTATTAAAATAGTTAATACTTTTAATGTGCTGTATAACAATCTGTTACCTACCATGTACTTACTTATAAAAAAAATAGTTACAAATTGTAGATGAAAACCTAGGATTCTTCAACTTATTAGTAACTATAATATAATATCCTGGATAAAACGGAAGTGCGAAATAATGAAATTACCGACGATGACGGTAATAAAGTTTAGCTTTGAGGCATTGAAATGAAATCAAGGCTTGGGAGCGGCAATTTATTTAGAAATTCTATTGCAGACATCAACTATGATAGCTAGGTTAGTCGAACAAAGTGATCCTTGGTCGATTTATTTATTGTTCGAACTCCTCGTTTAACCAACGGAACATTATGTTATGTTCCATTGGCTAAACATGGACTTCGAATCGATAGATTCGGTTTCATTCGAATAAAACGAGACTTCGGCTTCTTTTGGATTTTTCAATTCTTGTTAAGTTATTATTATAGAAGACTTCAAGTAAATATTAAATTATAATGTTAGTAAAATAAATAAAATAAGGTTAGAGAAATTTAAATTAAAAGTTTAAAAATTCATACAACAACTATGACATGTCAATAAGAAGTAATATAAAATAATCGATATTTAAAGATAAAAATATATCGATATTTACTCGATTACGTGTATAAGCCTTAGCAATTATTTCGCTAGTCACACCCCTAGTAGCTGTAGGATTGACGTCCCTGGGCAGCCTCAGAGCTCAATCAGTCAGTGCTATTCTTTAGATGATTTGAATTTTTGAATAAATTCTGGATTTCATATATAGTGTTTTATATCGCATATTAATATTGTAACTAAAATTAAAATAATTGATGACAAAAATTTTGATTAAACAATCTTATTTGACACGGTAATTTGTGTACTAAGCCGGCGTTAACTTTTTTCCTTTAGAAGTGAACAAAAATGGATTTTAAAATGCACGAATATACCCACGCTGTTGTTGGCAAAGTGACTGCTCTCCGTTTCACTGATAAAGCTGATTTAAATGATGCCCGTCGTCAATACGATTATTACCTTCGACTTCTTAAAGAACTGAATTTGGAGTTGATCGAAGTCGAGACAGACGCTTACTTTCCTGAAAATATAGTTTTTGAAGATTTAGCCATCATCTGCCACGGCATCGTACTCATGCCCAAACCTATTTCTGCTACTGAGCAGATTATAGTAAGTATTTTTCAACTAATTTCGTAATAATAATAATTTCTAAATAATAAAATAAATTTGTAGCTGAAGACGCTCTTTTTTGTGTTAATTATTTTATTATAATTACAGAAAGCTATAAAAATATAGTAATAATATTAGGTTACTAATTACAATTAACAGCTAGGTTTATAAATTTACATAAAAGTAAAAAATCAATAGTGTTAAAATAAAAAAAAAACTACTATCCTTTAAAGCAAATATTCTAATTGTATGATTATGGCCAACAATACAATTCATGATCATCAAGCAAAGTAGGCAAAGCTCTTGTTATATAAAATGTATATTAAAACCAAGAGATGTGCGTAATTCTGCATATTATATAGATTTTTGTAATACTCACATTTATTCTATTAAATCACTCAATACTATGACAGTCATGGTGTGCTAGTGGCAGTGGCTCTCGAGTGGCAGTGGCTCTATAGTGACAGTGGCCCTCTAGTGGGTGGTTGCATTATTCTTCTGATAAGAAGACAAATTAACTAAGTAAAAAATATATTGGGTTCTGCCATTCAGTACACAATTTCTTAAAATTTGAGGAGGAATTGCAAAACAATGTTAATTTAGAATACACAAGAGCAATTAAGGAAATAAAAATATATGGGAAAATAAGATAAATGAATTTTGCACTGCAATATACTGGTAATGAAATGATAAGATATGAAAGGGATGGCATACAGTACTTTGGAACCTAGTGTTAATACACTTCATTCAATTTGAAGCACTGGTTGTTCAAATTTGGTAAAAAGTGGTGAAATTCAATGCCGCACTTTGCCTTGATACCTATGCAAATAACCGAAAATAATAAACTCCTCGAGTAAAGGTCAAGCCCACATAATCTATTCCACGACAGGTCTCTCTTGAGTTTATTCAAAAGGATTTGCGGAAGTCTATGAATATTTCATAAGCAATTTTTGGAATTGCACGTAAAATAAAAGAAATCTAAAGTTTTTAATTTATATGAAATTTCTTACTTTCTAAATTATGAATACAATATGTGCCATCTGCATTTACAAAGAATCTTAACAATGAAAAAATCAAATATTAATATCATATGCAGAAGTTTTTATGGTTATAATTTTTTTGTCAGCGTTTTCTGTATCCTGCACATGGCAGGCTAGACAAAGGGAACTTGGGAACCTAGTGTTAAGGCACTCTGTTCAACTTCCGTTCCATTATAATGTCTATATTAAAATATAATGCTATATATAATATTACTTTTTATTTTATTTGTTACAATACTAATACCAATTTCAAGGAGTTAGTATTACTAAGAGAAAACGCAAGAATATTTATTTTTTACTAAACTACTGCTTTCAATTGCGCTAAAAAATATTGAATCATTGAAGAATTGTATCAATCTATATCTGTACTTATAATAAATCTGTAACAGATCACTGTTTGTATATGGAAGATATTTAAAAAAATATATATTATAGTGGACGTTTATTAATGAGATAGGGCCCAACATAGTGAAATGGGCCCAACATTTTATTAATTTTTTTTGCCTATTTCTTTGCATGCTTTTACATGCTAATCTTAAAAACGGCTAACCAGACGAAAGAGAGAGAGAGAGAGAGAGAGTTTACACTATTATATTTTGGTAAACTTCCTTCAACATTTAATGTTAATCTTATCTATTTAAATCGTGTGATAAATAAAAAAAAATGTTATTTTTATTATTTATTTATTTCGTAATTGCTAAAAATTTTCAACAATTTCGAAGCCTGGCGCTTCTACAATACAATACATTACTAATATGTAGAATAAAATATGGCTGAATATGAAAATAGACAAAAGACTATATTAAAATATTCTTACCAAGTACATACTGTTGACACGTTTAATTTCTTTAAAAGTAGGCCTTCTAATCAATACCATATCCGACATAACAATATAAAAATTATATATGTAATGAATAAGCATGTTACATTAGAATTATGAGGCCTGTCGTGGCGCAGCGGCACAAGCGTGACAAAAGAAAGCGTGACTGTAACCGACAGGTTGTGGGTTCGATCTCCACTCGAGAAAATGAAATATTTAATATTGTTAACTTAAATATTTAATGTTTCATTTCTTCGCTTCTTCTGAATTCCGCCACTCAACACGCAATTCTTCAAATTTGGCGGAAAGTGGGGATCGGAAGTGGAATGGAGTGCCTTAACACTAGGTTCCCAAGTTCCCTCCGCCTACCATGCCATGTGCAGGAACAGCGTGAAGCTAAAAAAAAGAAAAAGAAAAAAATATATTAAAATTATGAGCTAGCTCACATTCGTGACCTAATTGGTCTATATATTGCTTTTTGACCTAGCAATTAACCTGTATTAATGTCTCTAAAGTAATATAAATTATACAAGGCATTTAAATTATATAAAGGCCCTAGGGGTATAAGCAGGGTGATTTTGCCCTTGAAAGATATCGGGACGATACTGGGAGGATTTTTAGGTACTAACAAGATAATAAGATCCTGAGAGTTTCAGACCTCGAACTCAAGTAGATTTCGAGAAAAAGCAAAATATGTAATAATCAGAAAAAATAGATTTTCTCAAGAACGCGTGAATCGATTGATCTAAATTTTAGATATGTTTTGGGGGCTGATGGTACCTTCTAGGAAAATAATTAAGAGCTATATCAGTTGATAAGAACCTCAAAAAAAATGACATTTTAATTTTGATTTTTAACCATGATACGAATTTAGTACAATTACGAAACTATTTTTTTCTGATTCTTCATTCATTTTTCCATGAACTTATGTACTTTTAAGATTTTAAAAAAAGGCACGCCATATTAAAAAAAAATAAAAGCCAATTTTTACGCTCGAAGTGTAACTCAAGCACTTAGTGTTTTTAGTCAAGCTTCGCACAGGTAATTCAAATAAGCTGATATCCACGATATTAGAAATTGATGAAGAGCAGTTAGTATCAAAATATTGTGAGCAAGTCATCCAATCTTTCGAAAAAGACGTTTTATCATCACGCTTTGGTTTAAGTGTAGTGCCCAGGAATGATCTTATTCAAAATAATACATCTGCGGTTGCTAAAAAACTTCATGATGATCTGAATGTCAAACTTATTTTAATATGTGATGGAATTTATGCTCGTCATGAAAAAAGTTCTAATAATGAGTACCAAAGAAAGTCGTATTCTGGTCAAAAAAAGTACCACTGTGTAAGCCATTTACGATCTGCACAACTGATGGATACATAGTTGATATGTTGAGACCGTATTACGCTAATCAGAATGATGCTGCTATAATGCGAGATATTATAGATAAACCTGATGGTTTATGTAATTTATTAGAACCTGGTGATGCATTTGTCGTAGATCGTGGCTTTCGTGATGTTAAAGAATACTTAGGAAGTAAAAATTATGAAGTATTAATGCCAGCACTTAAAGGGAAACGAAATCAATTAACAACAGTCGAGTCTAACGCTTCAAGATACTGAGTAAATTATTTGACACAGACAATGTTTCACCTGTGATTG
>DWMZ01001184.1:0-17370 GCA_018249855.1 Eueides tales michaeli
AACGTAACGCTCTAATAACTTTTAATCTAGCAAAATCTTGTTGCAGCTGCAATAGATAATGGAACAAGAGAGTAAAATACTGACTGTGTAATTTGTAAAAATATATTTTTATAAAACAAAGCCATTAAGCCATTCATCGGTTGCGACTGCGGTTTTATTTATATTCGAACAAAAATATTATTATACACAAGACTTTGTGCCAATAAAAGTTAAAATGCAAATAATAGACACAACTTTTTAGTTATTATTTTAGAACAAAACATTTTACTGTTCTTTTTTATTTCTAAAAAGATCTAATTAACATATTTAATTGCTTAATTCGGAAGTATAAATGCTTTACAATTTTTTTGTTTAATTATAAAAAAAATAACAATAGAAAATTCTACATAAACAAAAGAAATTGTAGGTAACAAGTCTTTGATGAAACGAAATGACGCCGCTGAATGGTTCTTTTTTCGTTATACACTGAGGCTGTAAGAGAAACATCAAGTTCATCAAAATTTATTTAAATGTATGATACTAATGTTAACTGTTTATATTAAATACCTATTTAATAATATAATTTAAAAATACTAGAAATTGTAAATGCTTTGTTTTTGTAGGTAGAAAAATCTTAGAAATGTTCCTTTTTTTTTCTCACCTTCACACTGTATCCCGCACTTGGCAGGCAGAGGGAACTTAGGAATCCAGTTTTAAGACACTTTCTTCTGTTTTACAATTGCGGAAAATTGAGGGGCGTAACTCAACGCCGCATTTTTCCTAGTTACCAAAACGAAGAATTATAAATAATAAATATTGCATTGCCTCGAGTAGGGATAGAAATGTTCCTTAAATCATTAAAGTCCTTTAGTATTATTAATAATAATGGGCGATATCTATACCAATTGTAGAATTACATTTTATATATTCAATAATAAAATATATAAAGTTTACTTTAGTAACAGTATTTAAATAATGAAAAATTACCAAAAATTGTTTAGTGAGAACGCTTCGATTGCTTGTAAAAGGTGCGGGTTGATATCCCACTACGTTCAAATCATATAACTCTACTTCTTTTAGTTAACTTCTGTTAGTTAGTCTTAGTTTATGTTAGCATAAAGCAAAGCCCCGATCATCATTACAGTACTTTTATATAAATAAGTTTTGGGGGTTAAAAATTATATAAATGACATAAATCGGCCGTTTTCTGAATTATCAAAACAGCCGTCATAGCGTACCACCGATATGGTAAAGTTCGTGTGACTTTGACGTCACATGTGACTTGACTAGCGCAGTAATGACGGGTCGGAGCGTTAGCATCGTGAGCATTAACATTATTTTGACGTCCTACGTCACTTTCCTTGATCGTGAAAAATGCTTGAAATACGAGCATTTTACCATCTTCATCGACTACACTACATACTCCACTCATGCTTATATAAAAAAATGCTCTGTTCGATTATGTTTACCTTATTGAATTCGTAAGCACACTCACAAGGGGTCTGAATTATTAATCTCTGTTAGGTTATGGCCGTTTTACGAATTGTCAAAACAGTAGAAACGACGTTTCAACTCCTGTCGTGGGATCCAATTTAGTGACCGCGCCAACGTCTGCCAGCTGTATTAGTAATTCGGACCTCTTGTGAGTGAGCTTACCGACTTCAACAAGTTAAATATAGGCCGTTTTCCAAATTGTCAAAACAGCGTCCATAGTCTACCACAGATACGGCAAATTTCGTGTGACTTTATATTCTTCAGCTCTTCAGAAATTAATTTATTATAACGGCAACATTTTGAGAAACGTCGATGGTATATGTGACATATGCTCTGTATGATGTATTTATTAATCGTCAATCTTATTTAACTAACAAAAATTTCATGTAATGTCTTTGTTTGATAACGCGATCTTTAATTCAACTCTTTACGAGGCACTGTATCTTCAAATTGAAGGTACACTGGGCTTCGCAAGAAATTTCTTCGAATCGTGCGTGTCATCTTTGCCGATCGAAAACTTGCCGAAAACCTTCGTGAATTTGAGCGATCTGTCGTTTTACGAAGAAATTAAAGCTATATTTTACTTTAATGAGTTCCAATTTTTATTATTAAAAACTTTTTTCCTTATTTTATTGTTTACTTTACTCTTAATTGTTATTTCCTGGAGAGTGTATGGGAAACGTATATCTGAACGGTTTATGAGGCCGGGTAAGTCGCAATATAATTTTTATTGTTTTTTTTGCTAGCTTAATTCTTTTATATATACTGTATTATATTTTTTACTTTTATACTAATAAAATAAACTTGTTATTTTTAAGCAGTCTTATTTATTGCATAATGCAGTAGAATTATTGATTCATATTCAACTGTATTAAACTACTCATAATAAATAAACTACTCATTATAAAGCTTATACAGTGATCCATTACATAATTACAGCTACATCTGCCACAATAGAGCAACTGAAGGAAAGTGTATCCAAACTTAAACTACCAAAAGAGCATACACCCAGGATATAAAAAATGGCAGATAAAATTAAAAAGTTCTTTCAAAAGAAGAAAATAGATGCTAAATTTAAATTAGCAGGACCTGGTCATAAATTGAGTGAATCTACACTTAGTCAGTCATCGAATATATCCAATGCATCTAGAAATATTCCTGTTGCTAAAAGATCTGGGTTGTCAGAAGAGAGCAAGGTGGCAGCGGAGGCAGCATTATCGAGATTACAGCAAACTAGGGAAAATCCTGCTTTCAATACCTCTTTGGCAGCTATAAAGGTATTTTTTATAATTTTATTCATATTATAAATTAAAATGTGTGTGAATGGATCTTTATGCCACATTCACTCTTAGTCTACAGAATGAAACCACAGTGATATAAATTATATGACAGAGTAACAATTAGGCTACAATTTATTTAAATATTTTGTATAATTTAGATAAAACATATTAATCTAAAAATAAGTGAAGCCACAGATAGGTTGCTAGCCTTAATATATAATTTTTTTTTTTGTTTTTCCAAATTCCTTCCTAATTAGTTCTGATATAATTATGAAATCTACTTATAAAGTAACCTTTATTTTCCATTATTGATAAAAGTGAAATGCCTGCATAAAAACCCACATATTCAATACAATGTAACAATTGAATTTTAGTAT
Source organism: Eueides tales michaeli (assembly GCA_018249855.1). NCBI lineage: Eukaryota > Metazoa > Arthropoda > Insecta > Lepidoptera > Nymphalidae > Eueides > Eueides tales. The sequence goes on from DWMZ01001184.1 coordinate 3,131, forward strand.
AAAGTAGTATTAAGCCATTATGGGTCAGTGGCATAACATATAAGTGTTAAAAGACTTGTGGGTTTGATTCCTACTTAGGGAGATTAATATTTAAAATGGTTTTGGTTATTTACTTTGATAACTAGTCAACAAAAAATGAGTATTTAAATACTGAATTCCCTCCGCCTACTATGTTATGTGGGATATAGTGTAAAGTAAATTAAAATTTGACTATTTTACAGGCGCAAGTAAAGAAAGAATTAGAAAATGAAAATGCATCCAACTCCAAAACTTATAATGAACATAAAGAAAAAGAAAAAGTTGAATCAGAAATTGAGGTTCCTAAGAATTTTGCTGCCTCTGGTGTTTATTTCAAGTAAGTTATTTAATTTTTTTTTAAAATAGCTTTTTAAATGAATTTTATTGTAATTATTACATTATATCTTTTTACGTTTTCTCTATTGTGGTGTAGGGACACAAACATGCAACTGTAAATGACAAGTTTTGGGTTTGATCCCCGCTTGAGGAAATGAAATATTAACTATTTTCATGTTTTACTGTTTATTATAAAGCAGCATTTAGATATACTACTTATCCATGCTATGTTTCTCTTTTGATGGAAAGTTGGGAATGGAGTGTGTTATTTAGTAACCTCTGCCTACCCACCCTGTCATATGTAGGACACATAAAAAAAGGAAAAAGAAAAAAAATGAGTGTAAAATTTTGTTTCTTTTGTTTGAGTCTTGTTAGAATATATATTTTTGAAGTTTTCTAAATATTTTGCCTTTTTATTGTAGAAATAACAATTTAAAAATTAAAAAAAAAAACAAAAAAAATCTGTTCTATTTAATGTAGTTATTTTTTAAACTTTGAGAAAGTAAAATATGGTATTTGGTTTCATCAAATTACTTATGTCACAATGTGTAGAAAGTAAAAAAGGAATAAATCTAAATTAATGATTTTTTTCAGTTCCTCACTCTTGTAACACAAAGGTCTAGCAACAGTGTTGAGTTCCACCACTAAAAAAAGCTCAAGTCTTAGATATATATATATATATATATATATATATATATATATATATATATATATATATATATATATATATATATATATATATATATATATATATATATATATATATATATATATATATATATATGTATTTTTAAAGTGTTATTCCACACTTAGGAAAAAAAACACATATAAAAATTTGGACGAAGCAGAATTTGAACCTGCGCCTCTTGAAAACCGTTCAAGCGCTCTGACCACTAAGCCACCCCTAAGGATGGCTTAGTGGTCAGAGCGCTTGAACGGCCCAAATTTTTATATGTTTTTAAATTTAGTAATAATATATATATTTTCCATTATTTCCAGATGTCCCATAATAAGTAGTGATATTTTACCTCGAGATGAATGGAAAAGGAATATTAAAACATTTTTATATGAACAGTTGGAAGAAGAGAGGGGCCTAACCGCCTGCCTTATGATACACTCATGTAATAGTAATAGGGAAAAGGTAGATACAAACATTAAAGATTTTTTTTCAGGTTCACACTGTATCTCCCCCCACATGTAGCAGAGAGAACTTGGGTACCTAAATTTGAGGCATTGCGGGTTGAGAGGCGGAACTCAACGCCGCGTTTTGTGTTTTTACCAGAGCGGAGAAATTAAAGCATTAAATATTTAAATTGAATTGAAAATATTAAATATTTCATTTCCTCGAGTGGGGATTGAACCCATAACCTGTCGGTTACAGTCACACGACAGGTCTCTAATTATTACAGATTTGTCTTTTTTTATATTCGCTTCGCTTTTTTCTAGTGATGTATAAAGTAAGGATTTTTTTTTGGAACAGCAAATAAAATAAGGCCCAATATTTGATTGGAAAAGGGACGATAGTGGGTTCGATTCCCATTCAGAGAATTACTTACATTCATTCGCATGGAAACGAGGCAAGCGCGCTGTTTGATTCCGTCATATGCGTAACTCGAAATACGGTTTTTTTGTGAACAGTCAAAAGAACAGTCATGTAAAAGAGAAAGGTACCATTGTTTATGTTTATAGCTTCGCTCGTTGGTCACTTCAATCGATATATTTCGCTGGATTCGCTTTTTGCACCGCCGATAAAAAAAATGAAGATAATTTTAGGAACTGTTTTGGGTTCGACTCCTATTTTCTGTATAAATTTTGATAATGAAATCTTTTTTTGTAATTATCATTATTTTTTTGCAGATTATAGAAACGCTAATAAATTTTTTATTTCTTTTAAATAATATTTATTCTATTGCAGGTGGAAGTGTGTGTGGAGACATTGTGCAAATATTTAGAGAATATTGTAACTCACCCCGAGGAAGAAAAGTATCAAAAAATACGATTGTCTAACAGGTACTTGTACATTACTAATAATTATACTAGATACACTGTGGCACAGTGGCACAAGCATGTGACGGTAGTCAGTTTGACTCTTAATTGTGGAATTAAATATTTAATATTTTATTTACTATTCTCAATTACTTTCTTGTTCCAATAACAATATCACTTGTAAGATAATATACAATATAAACATTGAAAACTAAAATTTTGACTAATTATTAATATTTAAATAAATGTTTTTCAATATTTTTTTTCGACCTATATATTTTAAATTAGCGTTACTTTATTTTTTACTTTACATTTTATATTTTTAACCAATTTAATTAAAATTACCACTAATTGTTAAGTGAAGGTAGCCAAAATATAATAGTGAAGACTGACGCACAGACAAACTGAAAAAAAATTTAAAAAAGGCTATTTTTTTGGTACATATTACATTAATAAACGTCACTTATAACGATATTTTTAATATATCTTCCATGTACAGATATTAATCTGGTTCATTGTTCATAATTTTGTTCATTTGAGTAGGGTAAGCCACAAGTAAAGAGTAGTAAAGTATATATTTTTACTTTCTCTTTGTATCCCGTACAAAGCAGAATATTTATGGGCAGAAGGAACCTGGGAATCTAGTGTTAGTACACTCCCTTCTCCGCTCTCCGCACAATTGATAAGGCATCCTTGTGTGTTGAGTGGTGGAACTCAACACCGCTCTTGGTCTTATTATTGAAGCAAATTAGCCCAATATACATAAATACATTTTTTTTGCTTCATACTGCGTTTTCCATATAGCAGGGTAGGCGGAAGGCCCCTGGGAACCTAATGTTAAGTTAATATATACCCTTTTTTAGGGCTTTCATGGAAAGAGTACAACCTATAGAGGGTTCTATGGAATTATTACTAGCAGCTGGTTTCGAACAACGGAAATTACTTAATAATGATGGGAATGAAGAAGATTTTCTTGTTTTTGTTAAAGAAAATGTGCCGTCTGTTGAGAGTTTGATTGTAAGTAATATTAATGATGTCTTTTTTTTTGTTTGTGTTTTTTTTACAACTTCACGCGTTTTCTAATCGCATTTGGGGAGAATGTTGAGAGGCGGAACTTAACGCCGCGCTTTATTGAGCCACATTAAATGAAAATCATTTGCTCTATAGAGTCGGAATTTAGTACAGTATATACATTTAGACGCGGTTCGCTCGCGGTTTCGTCTGCTTGTTGTTTTCTAATTACAATATCATTTTAAAAACGATTATGGTTATGCCTATATTGAAAAGTAAAATTTTAGCCAATTCTATAATTAATTTCAATTTTGTAGAACATTCTTTGAAATGGTAAAGCTTTTTTATGTGTTGTTGTTTTTATATATATATATATATATATATATATATATATATATATATATATATATATATATATATATATATATATATATATATATATATATATATATATATATATATGTATATAACGTGTTTTTGTTATATGACAGACTTTAATAGAAGCTCTACGTTCAGCGGAGCCCATACAATTGGAATTGGACAGAAATCTTCAAGTATTGTTACCATCTCAAGCAGCTAACAAAGTGCAGTTGCCGCCATCTTTCTACGCTTTATCACCTGAGGAATTGAAGAAAGAACATCAACTGAGGTTAGTATTATCATCTTTTTGTTTATTATTAGCTCTATATATCTGAGAGAATGGAACGGAAATTTCATAATTGGAACAGAGTGTCAACACACCATAATAACTGGATGCATAGATTTCCAGTTTTCTCACCTTTTTGTGTCTTCTTACCAGAGTGAAGAAAAAACATTCAATATTTCGCTTGAAAATATTAAATATTTGATTTCCTCGAGTCAGGATTGAATCCACAACCTGTCGCGTGTACAGTCACACGCTTGTGCCCCTGCGCCACGACAGGCCTTTCAAGTCTTAATTGAAAGATGATTTTATGCATCTGAACCAGTGTAGTCAAATAGGTTAAGTGGGCGTTGTTTTTCCTTGTTTCCGTTAATTAACTACAATCTGGTATGGCTTGCCTCATTTACACCTCTTCCAATAGTGTTGTCCACGTATTTATCTTGCTTTCTTTAATGGTATTTTTAACTTAAATCACGCCCTATTATATTTGCCATAAAGCTGCTTAAATATTGATGTTTTCGGAGCCCCTTGGGAAGTTCTATGAGCTTTAACACAATATCTTTAGTTTAGAGATGAGATATGAGATATCGTTCCACCATAACACGTTACTTGCGTTTTTTAATTACAATATTAAATTAAACACTATGTGGTGGCCGGTGATCGTTTCCAAGACACTGGTAAAAATTAGTTTCGCGTGTGCGTGCGTGTGTGTGTGTGTGCGCGCGCGCGTCTATCATACATATGCAGACGACACATGTTAATAGTCCATGGACTATTAACATGTCTGCATATGTGTAATTTTGCAGTTGGAGAGTGGCATATTTCATAAGCTGTTTATGTACATCAGAAATAGCGTAGGGCCCAGGACGCTTTCTTGCAGAACTCCAAAAGAGATAAATGCATTGTCGCTTACAATTCAATAAATTTTGACGCACTGGAAATAGTTGTTTAGAGTCTATAAAAAGATACCTAGTACCATTCTATGTATACCGAAGGTATTCATTTTGTTAAGCAAGATGTTTATAAGGACAATGGCGTTCGACGCCTTAAATAAATTAACAAAAATCCAATAACTTTTAAAATATTGTCTTGGATAATTAAGACACATACTTAGTCGATACGAAACAATACTTTTTTACTATGAGAGACAAAGAAATCATGCTACACCTTTATGTACCCGGGGGCAAAGATGATGATATTTACTATATTTATTTATGGCTATACCCTGTATTCCGGATACAGATTGACTTCGAATTGTTTATGTATAACATGTTGAGTGACAGAACTCAACGTAGATTTTTGTCTTCTTACTAGATTGCTTTGGGGAGTTCATTATTTATTATTATCATTGCCGCGATGCAATAGGAATTAAACCCACACCGCAACGCTCACGGTCGCACGTTTGTGTCCCTTCACCATGGCGGCTTTAATTTTTTTTTCAGCTACACACTGCATTGTACACATAGCAGGGTAGACAAAGGGAACCTTATATTAAGAAAGTACCGTTCCCCACTAACCGGCCGTGTTCTAGAGGCATTGCTTGTTGAGTGACAGATCTTAACGCCGCACTTTTTTTTCACCTTTTTTTTACGGCTCGATAGCTTTTAAGTAATAATAATAAATAAATAAATAAATAATATTTTTGTTTTACAGAACTGAGGCGATAGAAAGAAGTCAAATGTTACGTACAAAAGCTATGAGGGAAAAGGACGAGATGAGAGAAATGCGAAAATATAAGTTTGCTATTATACGGATACGTTTTCCTGATGGTATTTTATTGCAGGTCAGTCGTTTTGAATATTTGTTTTATATATATATATATATATATATATTTAAATATAGTTAATTTGGGCTATTTTAATATATTTATCTGTGTAGAATATAGTAGTGATATATATTTTTTAATTATATTTTAGAAAACTATAATATTCATTGTTGTATAAATGAATATTTAAATTTATTATTTTTATTATTACAAACAAAGAAATACATACTTAGACAAAATTAATTAAATAAATTGTTTTAATTTATTTAATTAATTTTGTCTAAGTATTTCTTAAATAAATTTAAACAATCTTAAAAAAAAAAGTTATTTCTTAAATATTGCCTCGACTGGGTATCGAAACTACAACTATAACTTTTATAATAAGACTCTTAACTAAAATTTCAGTATAAAATATTGTAATATAATATAATTAACAATTAATTCCACACAGGGCACGTTTTCGGTATACGAAAAATATAATGAAATACACGAATTTGTTCAAGAGCATCTAGAACATGGCGGCTTACCGTTCATATTGAACACGCCCACGGGACATAAATTAATTATTGAAGAAGACGCAAACAAGACATTAATCGATCTACGTTTAGTCCCCGCATCTATTCTCACATTTGCTTGGCATAATTCTGTTGCTGAAGAAATTAGTAATAGTCCCAATAAAGATATATTTTTAAAACCAGAAGTTATGGTTTTAGTTCAAGAAATATAATTTAATGTTTATTTATTTGAAATTTCATTTCTTTTTGAATAGATTGAGTTGGTTTTAGAAAAGTTTTTTTATAAAAAATATTCTTTTTTATGTGACGGGATTTGAATTTGCACTCTCGGAAGTTTTGTAAAATATATATTTTTTTTATTATTAAACAAAAATGCAAATAAAACTTCTATTAGATCTACGTTTAGTTCCCGCTAATATTCTGACATTGACTTGTCATAATTCAATAGCTGAAGGATTCTTTTTTTTTAAATATGGTTTTAGTTCAAGAAATATAATATTGTGTTGATTAAAAGACTATTATTATTTACTTCGAGTTATTTGTTTATAAATTAAAATGAGTTGTATAATTTGATTTCATTTTGGAAAAACATTTTTAAAAATGTATAAAAAATATTAGTCATGGGATTTAAAGTTGCGCCTCTAAGACCGTTTTTAGCAGGTTATTGAATTTTTGTATATGTTTCTAATATATTTTTCTATATAAAAGGGGGCAAATTTTTCAAAAACTTTAAGTTATTATTTATCGTTTTTTTTTTTGTGAAATCGATATAACTTTGAAAAATATCTAAGTTATATTGAAAATGTTTCTTTAATTTAATACTTAAACCTTAAGAAATGAAGAATAATATTTATTTTCTATTCCATTCATGATAATTAAAAAAAAAAACAATTAAATTCCTAATATAATAATAATATGAAATTTGTGATAAAGCAAAATGTGGTTAATAATAATAATAATTTATTGTAGCAGTATCAGAGTTATCTATGTTAACAATAGAATTAGTGTATTTTTTATTTATAAAAAAATCGATTAAATTATCGAATAAAACTAAAAATGAAAATAAAAAGTAACGCTATTCGACTTAAGATAGTTATATGACAATATTTAACGCTCTTATTAATCTTTATTATAACCTATAAGTTATTGTATTTATAAAAAAACAATAAACATGTAAGCATTTATTTATTAAAGCGTGAGCGTTGAGCATTTGTTTTTTTATAATTTAGGAAAAAAAATGCAAATTCTTTTTTTATTTTAAATTATATCGTCCATATTTTCGCACACAAAATGACACTTGAATTGTATTGCTTAATTTTTCTCTTCAAGTAATTATTATGAACAATATTTGTTACACATATTTCTATACATTAGTTTAAGAACACTTTATTTAGTCATTTCACGAAATTATTATTGTTCACTTGATATTGAAAACCTCCTGCAACGTGAAAAGTTTAGGTAGTGGGTTCAATCCCCACTCGGGGGAATAATTATATTTAAATTATTTATATTTCCCCGTTTCCAATTGTCAAAATATAGCGCTCCATTCTACCATTAATCACGGAATGTTTTGGAAATTTGTTATTCTGTGAGGAACGGAGTGTCTTCTATCTAGATTTCTGTTCCCTTTCCTGCTGTGCGGGATAATGCGTGAAGCTGCACTAAATTCTTAAATTTACACTTGCAAAAGATTTCTTAACGCCTGTGTAAAGGTAAATTTATAAAACACAATGTTTTTATTATACAAATGATAATTAAAGCATGTATGTAATATTTATGTATGTTCATCATAATTTATTATTTGCTTTTAAGAATTTTATATTATGTGTATATTATGTGGAATAAATATAATTAATGTTAAATAACTTCGTTTTATTTATACCATATATTCATAGTTTTTTTTAGCTTGACGCTTTTCCCATACATGACGTGATTAGAATAGTATTATGTAAAAAAGAGGTCAAACTCGGAATGAAAGGCAAGCTAGAAATTGGTAAAAAAACTTTGTTTTGTCGTCCTAAATATTGTCTTGAAAGTCACAAATGCTATCGTGTCCGAGTCTTAAGATATTGAAGGTCAAAGGGTCACAAATAACGATTTTTCGTATCATGGTTCCTATTGTTTAAATGATATTTTCACCTATTATGAAAGCTGTAGAGTAGAAATTAAATATACAACTTTTTTTCATACATTCAATCGTTTTTGGGATAGAGCGCGAAGAGTGCGCAGGGTAGTCATACATGAGCCAATGCATAGTCAAGCGTGAACCAAGGTTACCAGTACGTAGTATAAAGTCAATTTTATATATATATATATATATATATATATATATATATATATATATATATATATATATATATATATATATATACATATTCAATGTTTTCATTTCTTTGGTCAGAATGTGTAAGTGACAGAAATTGGGGAATGGAAGTGGACCGGAGTATCTTAATACTAGGCTAAGTAAATAAAATATCAAAGAAATTAGTATTTTTTACTTATTATATGCTTAAATACAAAATTATTATAAGAATATTTAATTACATATACAATTAAGCCATAACATCATTACTATTTTGCTCCGGTATTGCATTCTCTATAGTAACAGATTTAGTACAATCCTCTGTTTTGTAAATACCGACGAGACGATTGGAGACCTCGAACATATTGTACCTTAGAGATATTATTATGAATTGAGCGTTTTTGGTGCGTTCCTGTAAATAAATCATTATTAATAATTACTTTTTTATTTCTATTATTATAGATTTTAGATTCATTTTAATGATGCTTCCAACTTCCAAGATTTACTAATAAAAATCATATATTATAATAGAAAAAATATTTTTTTGTATCTATTCGCCCCGCGATTTCTACTCACCTCAAAAAAGTCGCGTCTTAGAAACCGTTTTTTATTTTAATATTCAATAAATAAGGTGTAAATTTTAACTAAGATGCATTTAAAAGAACTTTTGACTAGGATACCCAGATATATAATTCTTAAAATTATGGAAAAAAATAATCAAGCACCATTCAGATATTAAATAAGCAACATTACAAACCTTTATATAATTAGCTACAATGGACACATTCTTGAAATCCAAAGCGGCGTCTATTTCGTCCATCACGTACAATGGCGTCGGTTTATAATAATGCAACGCAAACACTAATGCTAGGGAAGACAGTGTTTTTTCACCGCCTGATAAGTTTGATATGTTCTTCCATGATTTATTTGGTGGACGGACACTGAAAAAGAAAATTAATTGAAGATCAATAAGTTACCAATGGTGCACTAAAATTAGTGCCTCAAATCGTTAATTTTAAACAGACTTTCGTTTCCCACTTTCCGCAGAATTTTAAACGTATTGCGTGTTCAGTGGCGAAACTGAACGCTGCACTTATCTTCGTTACCAAAGTGAGAAAAAATTTAATTTCCCCGAGTGGAAATCGAACCCAAAACCACGGCATTTACAATCAGTGCCCCACATGGGCTCCCATCTAACCTTATCTAACACAACTAAAAGTAAGAGAAAACCAATTTGCTATTTATTTTTACGCTGTATACCGCACATGGCAGGGTAGACAGAGGGAACTTGGAAACCCAGTGTTAAAACACTCCGTTCTGTTCCCCAATTTCTACCGAATTTAAATGTTGAGTATAACTGAACTCAACACCAAAAACCAAAAAGAAATAACGATATTAAATATTTAATTTCCTCGAATGAGGATCGAACCCACCTAAACTTGTCGCCTTCACAAGCCTCTTCACATATACAACTAAAGAGTTATATATATATATATATATATATATATATATATATATATATATATATATATATATATATATGTATGTATGTATGTATGTATGTATGTATGTATATATGTATATATATATATATATATATATGCTTTGTAATTTTATTGTTCTAGAGTGGGCTGACTTTTAGCTTTCGACAAATCTTTTCGTAGCAGTACCTACAGTGTACCAGCTTGTGGTGACTCTCGCTCAGGAGCATTTATTAACTTTACTCCCTGGTAAAACTGACGATCGTTATGAAAACTCAACGCAACGCCGCGTTTAACTGAACTAAAATATATATACATATTTTTTTTTTAATAATTAATTATTAAAAATAAATAAATAAAATAATTAAAGGCATATATAATATTCTATATCTATCAAGTCAAAAAGGGTCTCATAACATCCTATACATATCACTCGATTTTATTATTTAGGGGGTTTTAATAAAATATATATACAATACCTTTTTTCGAAGCGTGTCCGTGTAAGTCTATATACAAGTAAAGTCCGGAGTCGTTGTCCTTGGGCGGGCGCGGCGGAGGCGCGACCGCGGGTTTCTTCTTCACCTTGTTTGGTGTTGATTTATGTTTTTCTTCCTTTTGTATTGTTATAGGTTGCATTGCTGGTAGCTAAAAAATACCGTTATAAATTACTTTCAATGTATTTAATTTCATATCTAAATAAATTAACTGTATATCGCTGTTGCTGATGTATGCTTTATTCTGTGATTAGCTATAGCTACTTTGACTTCTTATAATACAATGAGTTTACTATAAAATTCAATGTTTTTGTTGATTTATGTGAACGAGCCTTACTACTTTTTCAGCTCTACGCTGTATCCAGGGGATCTAGTGTTAAGACGCTTCGTTCCTTATTTACATTTTAGTTTATTGTAAGTATTAAATATACATTTGAAGTTATATACGTAAATATACTCCTTTCCTTTTTTTATGTCTTCTTTGACAAATTTTTTGTGAGTATATTTTTGTGTGCGATATAATTTAGTAATTAATAATATTTTTAAACTATGATTTTAGTATTTATTATACCAACGCAAATTATTTAATTGGCTAACTATTTAATGGCTTAACTTACCGTTGAAAGTATATCTCCGGGCGCGACACACGTGTCTCCGGAGTCACCACTATCGCCAGATACACCGGACACTTGCGTGTCCTAAGGAGAATAATTAGCTCTTTATTTATATTTGTTCTAAATATTAATATTTTATATTTTCCACAGAGAATATAAAATATTTATAATTTCCATTTCATAGCTGTGGTAATAAGGCAAAGCTCGGCATTAAGTTCCGCCACTCAACACGCAATGCATTAAATTAAAAAGTGGGGAATAGAAATGTCTTAATTGGAATAATTTTAAATCACTAATTTTTATAAAAAATAATCTTTGACTTCCCTATCCCTTCTATACTATTCTTATCAAGTCAAGTCAAGGATGATACTAAATGTTATCTAAAGTTTTTTTTTACAAAACCCTTGCATTTAGCACCTAATAATATTAAAATAGAAAAATAAATAACTTACTAAATCGTTTTTCTTATCGCGTACAACGTATCTGTTGAAACAATTTGTACAGAAATATACATTATCTGTACTATCAGCCAGCTCTGTGTCTTGAAGCTGAAACAGTTAAGCAAAAATATATTTAAAAAAAATAAAAAAAAAAAAAAAAATCTATGAATAGTATAAGCATACAAAGACAAAGAGATAAAATAGAGGCATATAGTGACGCAGAGGCACAAGCGTGACACGGTAAACACAAGAGGTTGTGAGTTCAATCCTCACTCGGGGAAATATATTTTATAAAGTTACTCTGGAAGTAATACGCTGATAGCATCATAAATAATACTATTGAATGGTACTTATAAAATAAATATCATTAATCCTTTGTTTTTGTTTTACTTTTTAATAATTATTAGTTGGATATGTAAAAACGCCATTATACTGTCTAACTTCAAATGCATTTTAATATTAATATTTTTAGAGCACAGCTAATGCTATAATTTAATTTTAAATTAAAATGTGACCATTTATCGTCGGCCAGGATGTATCTGTTATGTAGTCGTTTAACAAATAGATCGATTTGTTGACACAAGTGACAAAGGAGAAAGATCTGTGTCAAGGTCAAGATATTTTCATATATATATATATATATATATATATATATATATATATATATATATATATATATATATATATATATATATATATATATATATATATATTATATATACAGTTCATATATATATTTGTCTGTAACTACAAATCATAAATTCGTAAATAAAAGTGAGTCCGTGTTATATAAATAATTAACAGAAATAATTAAAGATATTAAGTTATATTTACTTTTCTCTCTTGGTCGTCTATCTGTTGCTTTTGTTGTTCTCTATACTCGTCTATACTGTGACATGTTGTGGATTCCGGGTTTACCTGGTACATTTTTTACTTAGTTTTTATAAAATATCGTAAATTTATATAATGTAATGCTAAGATATACTATTGTTTTTTTTATTTTATTATCTGTAGATAAAAAATATACAGTTCATATAAGTCAGTTTTAAAAATGAAAAGCGTCTAATTGTAAAAATAATAGTCTGATTTTTATTAATATAACATTTCTTTTTCAATTGAAATCATTGTCAGCCAGTCTTTCACTTCTCCACTAGGTCCCCTATGTTTGTACTTGCTACGCTATAAAAATCTTCAAGCAACTTTTGGCAAGTAGCAAATATTTTTTTTTATAAATGACGAGACGTTGCTTCATTGTGTCAAAAATATATAATTGAATACTAAATAGGATTTTAAAAAATTAACAATATAAAAATCAAGGCAAAATTAAAAAAAAAACAAATGAGTAAAACTCGGTTCATGTAAGTTTAGATTTACTTCAATTTAGTAAAAAAACTTGTATTGAAATAGTTTAAAAATGTTTACGTAGCAGATTTTATTTTAATTTATTTTTAATTATTAACTTTAAATACTTTTATTGTTAATATAATATATAAGTAACAAAATTTGCATGTTCATGTTTTTAAGTATAGCAAATATAGGAAACCTAGTTTCAAAACATTTAGTAACATTAACCAATTGTGAATCAATCTGTTACAATAATAATATTTTACCCTATGTCACTAATAAGAGCTAAAACAAAAACAATATAGAAAAGGAAGGAGGTGAGGGCGGTACCTGCGGGGGGCGGCGGCGGCACGCGGCGCACCAGCCCGTGCGCGCCTCGCCCGACCCGCACCCGCCCGACCTGCGAGTTGAACTAAGTATTAGGCAAATTCATAGCAGCGACAAAAAACATTTTCCGAAAGTAGTCACAATTTAAATATATATATATATATTTGTTTACATGAAATAAAATAAAGCTTGAATTAATGAACAAGGAATCTTAAGGAGAAGATCTTGCGGTCTGTCGTGGCGCATGGACACAAGAGTATAGCTGTAAACGCAACACGCTGAGGGTTTCGATTCCCACCCGAGAAAATTAAATATTTAATATTTTCAATTTAAATATATCATGTTTTCATTTCTTCGATCTGGTAACAAGGCAAAAGCGCGGCCTTGAGTTCCGCCATTCAACTCACAATCTCTCAAATTCGGCTTAAAGTAGAGAACGGAACGTAACTAACTACTAGCACTAGGTTCTCAAGTTCCCTCTGCCTACCCTGCCATGTGCAGGATACAAATGCGTCAAGCTGAATCTTAAAATGACTTGAACTTGGATCTTTCTATTCAAATTGTTTATAATAAACATGAAGATAATGTAAAACAATTTAAATTCATTAATTTCTTTCGTAATTAGAACTATTAGAAATATTAATGACCTCAAATTAAATACACTATCATTATCAAAAAAACCTGCAATTAAAACTTTCGAATCCACAAATATCATCTAATGTACATAATATATGCAAACAAATCACTGTCAATGATCTTAAATTATCACATTAATATGAATATTTACATTATTCACACACTTACTCAGACGTTGACGCGGACTCCATAAGTAAACTGATGCTGTTCTTCAGTGTTTCCCTCAGAGGCTTTAACGGATTACTTCCGTGTATGTTCAAGTCTTCGCTAGTTGTGAGATGCACGTTGGATCCTAAGCAGGTCTTTAGCACTTTCTCGTTAAGGAGAG
>DWMZ01001185.1:0-17368 GCA_018249855.1 Eueides tales michaeli
AAGTTTTTTAGCCTTCCGTTTGGCTGCTTTCGATTTGACGGTCTCGAAACCGTCGTTTTCATCGGCGGAATTTGCCTCGCCGTTACTACTACTTTCGGCGTCCGACGCCGTATGCTCATATGTCGAGAAGCGCTTTAGTGGCCTGGATTCGGTTTTGGCCGGCGAGTCGTCCTCGCAGACCATCTCCTCGTCCGAGCCGACCTCGGCCTCCTCGACAACCTCTGCCTCAATAATTTGGTCTTCGATGACCACTGGTGACTGGGCTATTCCCTCGTTATTGACATACTCCTGAAGTCCATCGAGGGCGTCGGGCATGTGCTGGGCGACGTATGCCAATAGACTTTCCGCGTCTAATCGGGTCATTTTAGCGCAGTATGACCCCCCGCCGTGGCGAGGGGTGTGTGCCTACTATGTCCTAACGTCCCGGCTTTGTGGGGCCGGGTTGTGTACCTGACCTAGGCTAATAACTGTGTATCTACTCACACGGGTGTGATCCCTGGAGGCTCCTACGGACACTATGGCACTACACTACACGGCACAGTAACACCTCACTAGCGACGACGACCGTTCACGACGCAACGCCGCGGCGACGGTAGTCCTCTTCTAGTTTCTTCTATCTTCTCGTATCCGTGTGCGTACGTATGTGTTTGAAATCTTTTTTGTTCAAAAAGGTAAGGTTTAAATAGCTAGGCCGTGCGAACATCGAGACGTCCGTACAGATTCGCGATCGGAATGGTTCTCCTCCCTGACTTGATCCAGCCCGAGTGCCGTATTTCAGCGAACGGATTCGACTATTTCCGACGAGCCGAGCGATCCAGAAGTCGGCCCCAGCTATCGAAATCTCCGAAGAGATCCATGCCGACCGAGAACGTCCGACTCTCCCCTGACCGCGCCTTCCCCCACCATCTTATATATCTGGACCCGGCCATAGCATCTGGCAATTGAGCTTGTTGATATTTTGTGCTCGTAGCGTACAGACGTGTATTCGGTTGTCGCAACAAATACTAGAAATTCAATAATATTTAATTTAAATATTCATTGAGCTTCGCCGGCGCCTACGTGCGTTTGTGCCGCATCCGCGTCGCCCCCCGCGATAGTCCGGCTAGCCACAGCTAAGCCGATGACAGCCGTGTGCGGGCACAGCATTAGCACCAGCACCGCTCCACCATGAGCGGCCGCAGCGGCGTGCGGCGTGACCGATCCCAGTCGCGCTCTCGCCCACGCGAACCACCGCCACCAGCAGCAGCCGGGGGGACGGGGGTAATACCTCCCCCCGCCCCTAGCGTACCGCGGCCAGGCCCGTGGATGACGCGACTCGCCGAACACCGGAGGCGCGCGATGATTCCGCGCGACCTGCCGGCGCTTCCGGCGCGCCGTCAACTGTGGCCTCCGCCGCCCCCGCGGGTCGAGGTTCCTCACCCCCGCGCTATTCGGACTTGACACCGCAGCGAGCATCTTGCCCAGCTGCTGCCACACGTGATCTCTGACCTAAACGGTCCCTCTCCGCCCCTCCGCGTATGGACTACGAGCTGTCCCCTGAGTGCAGCTCAACTTCGATATGCTGGTGGTGGCCGAGCTGGAGAGACGCGGCGCCCTCTCCCGGTCGTTACTGCAACATATTTCTATGTTCCTTAACGACAAGGGAAGGGAACTGGACCGCGCTTCGACTACCATCGCCACCATCGAGAGACCACTACCAGCCCCGACTCCCGTAAGGAGGCCTCAGCCCTCCGACGGAGAGTTTGTCGAAGAAGCTCCGAAGAGGATCTGCGCACAGCCGCACCCCGGAGCGATGAGAGATCCTCGGCTGATGAGAGCCGATCACGGCCCTGGACTTCCCGCCGGGCCTGCCGCAGCCTCTCCATGCACGGCCAGCACCTCTGGGACCTCTGGAACCTTTTAGGAACCTATGGGAACATGTGGGGAACCTGAGGAAACATAATGGGACCCTGAGGGAACCTAACGGGAACCTGTGGGAATCTTGGGGAACCTTCGGGAACCTTGAGGAACCTGTCCTTTTCTGACGCCCTCCGCGCCCCAGGACCGAGCCGCGCCGTGCAGGCCGCTCAGCCGGCGCAGGAAGCGGCCGCGCAACCGGCTAAGCCTAGATTTTCGCCGCTAATAGTCGAAGTGTTTCCAAATTGGACGGCGTATTTTCGTTCGCTGCAAGAGCAACTCGGTCACGCGCCTAATGCGCGACCGTTCGGACGGGGAGTTAGATTTTCCCCGTGCTCGGTGGAAGAGTACTGCACCGTTCAACGGTACCTCACCGAGCTAGAGAAGACGCAGGCTCTCTCCGCAGGTTCTCCTACGCACTACAAGAAGAGAAGAGCAAAAAGGTGGCCATCAGGGGGCTGCCGACGACTACGACGTCAGAAGAAATTACGGAGGCCTTGGCGGAACCCGGATATACCGCCGAGTATGTCCGCCCGATAAAGGCAAGGAAGGGGAGACCGGGGTGCGTGTTCTTCGCCATCCTTGCCAACACCATGCTCTTTCATGCCAGGCGTCAAGATTGAAGCCTGGAGGAGCAAGAAGGGGCCTGCGCAGTGTCATCGCTGCCAGGCCTTCAGGCACTCCAGCTATGGGTGCCATCGGCGTTTGGCGTGCGTGAGGTGCGGGGAGGAGCACCTCGCCCGCGAATGCCCGAAGCCACTCGAGGTTGCTGCCACTTACGCGAACTGCGGCGGAGCGCATCCGGCCAACTACACGGCGTGCCCGCAGTTCAGGCGCGAAGCGAAGAACAAGGGAGCCGGCACGGTGGCCCTCTCGCAGTTGGCCGCGCCGCGGAAGAACCGGCGCAGCTCCAGTAGGCGCCAACATGGTCGCTGCTGATACCCAGGCCACTAGCCTGATGGCTCCTGCCAACCCTGCATCCATAAGGGGAGGCACAAGAAGGAACAAGAAGCGCAGTGGAAAGCGGGGTAAGCACCAAGAGAGCACCAAGGCGGCGCCTCCTACCTCCGCCTCTCAATCAACTATGCCGGCCTCGGACGCCGGATTAAAGAAGAAGCCTTCGGCCAGCGATCGCCAGCCAATTGATAGGGCCATTGATGCCCTCCAGGAGGTCCTCGTCGCCCTGAGGGAGGGCAAGAACCCTATGAAGAGCGTCCTGGTGACATTGATGGACCTTATCAATGGCTAATCTCCGGGTGATCTATTGGAACACCGCAGGACTGAGGAGGAGGATCCCATTCCTCCGCCTCCTCCTGCAAGAATACAGAGTGGACGTCGTGCTGCTAAACGAAACTCACCTGAATCCGTCGCACACAGTGAGCCTACCTGGATACCACGTTCTGCGACTCGACTACCCCTCGGCAACAGCTATGAGGGGGTTGATCGTCGCCATCCGGAGGAACGTGGTCTTCCGTCAGCTGCCAAACCTCAACGCCCGGTCGTTCCATTCTCTGGGTGTCGAGATCCACCATGAATCCGGTCCTCTTCACGTGTACTCCATATACCGTCCAGGAGGTTCCAGTCCTCTGAACACCAGCGAAGTCCGCGGTCTCTTCAGCGGCTCGATCCCAACGCTGGCCGCGGGGGACTGGAAAGCGCACCACCCCGCTTGGAGGTACCATTCAGCCTGCTCCAGCGGTAGGCGCCTCCTGCAAGACTCCGTCCGGCACAGATACGATGTCACGGGCCCCGACACGCCGACGCATTACTCCAGCGTGAGCTGTCACAATACCTCTACCATCGACCTGGTGGTGCACAAGGGCTTGACGACCCTCGACTTGGAAACCCTGCCAGATGCCTTCGGGTCAGACCACTTGTCTGTCCTTGCTACGGTCTTGGGCACGTTGACCCTGGCCAAGAGCCTCCCAATTAGAAGGAAGATCTCTTGGGAGAAGTTTGAAGCCAACCTCAAGCAGACTCAGCTACCAGCGACCTCCGAGCCTCTGAACGACCCCTCCAGCGTCGATCAACTCGAAGGCTCCATTACCAGGTCGATCCAGGAAGCCATGCAGGCAGCCACCGCTCCTACCAAATCTTGCATCCTATCGCCGATCCCGTGGAGAATACGGGCGCTCATCCAGCGGAAGAGGAGGATCCGCTCGGAATGGCAGTCCTCCCGAGATCCCGCCCTGAAAACCCAGCTGAACCGAATCATCGAGCGTATCCGGGTGTCGCTCGTTGTCCTGGCCGCTGATGCTTGGGAACGCCGGATCGAGAAGGCTGTCGAGGATCAGCCCTCGCTTAACCGGATATGTCGCCAGATTACAAAGAAGAAGCCCGCTACCCAACCACTACTCCACCCAGACGGATCTCACTGCGGAGGAGCGTGCGGATATCCTGGCCTGTTACCTGGCAACAAAGTTCCAGCCCAACCCCAGTTTGATGCCCGAGAAACACGCCGCGCTCGAGGAGGAAGTGTCGTCGGCGTTGTCCTCGCCAGCACGCCCTCTGCCATCGCCGCTATTCTTCTCCCCTGCACTCGTTAAGAAGACCATCGGGAAGTTGAAACCAAATAAAGCTCCTGGAAAGGATGGCATAACTAATGGAGTCCTGCGCCATCTTCCCATGAGGACCATAGCAGCGCTGACCAGGCTCTTCAGCGCCATTCTGCGCCTGGGATACTTCCCCCGGGCGTGGAAGGAGGGCCTGGTCATCATGCTGCCCAAGGCAGGAAAGAACCACAGACGCCCCGACGGATACAGGCCAATTACGCTTCTAAGCTCGGTGGCCAAACTGTTCGAGAAGCTCCTTCTCACGCTTCTCCAGCCGCACCTACAACCGCGGCAAGAACAGTTTGGCTTCCGTAGCGGTCACTCGACCACTCTGCAGGTGGCCAGGGTGCTACATTACGTCCAAGCAGCAACCATCAGAAAAGAGAGCACTGCAGCAGCCTTTCTGGATGTCGAAAGCGCCTTCGACTGAGTCTGGCATCATGGCTTCCTGCGCAAGGTGCTCAACGCAGGAGTCCCTCACCAAGTCGCACTTGTCCTCGCCGACTTTCTCCGCGGCAGGACCTTCTCCGTCAGGGTGGAGAGTGTGACTTCGTCCAGCCACCTTATCACCGCCGGGGTACCACAGGGCAGTATCCTGTCACCGGCGCTTTACTCCATCTATACCGATGACATCCCGACAGGGCCAGACACAATGTTAGCTCTATACGCGGACGACGTCGCCCTGCTGACAAAATCTCTCAACCCGCAGCACGCAGCAGTCAAACTTCAGCGCGCGCTTGACCTGCTGCCGAACTGGCTGGCGGAGTGGAAACTTGCCATCAATGTTCAGAAGACGCAGATCATCTCCTTTGGACACCACCTAAGACTGCCTCCTCCGCTTCGCCTCCAAGACCAGCAGGTACCCTGGAACAGAAGCGTAAGCGTAGCGAAAAAGGCCGCCAACGCGGGAAAGGTGGCGACGCTACTGCTCCGCCCTCTCTTCCGATCCAAATTGCCGCTCCGGACCAAGATCAGCCTCTACAAAACATACGTGAGGCCTCATCTCACGTATGCATCCCCTGCGTGGTACGCACTCCTGAGCCCACGTCAAAAGGACATCCTGCAGGTGGTCCAGAACCTCACCCTTCCGCGAGTGACCCAGGCCCCATACTTCGTCCGCAACGCAACTCTGCACCGCGACTTGAAGATGGAGAGCCTGGAGGACCACATCGGCCGGCTCGCGGCTAACGCGTTCAGCCGAGCCGATGCCTCAGACCACCTGCACCTACAAGATATCGCTCCTTGGCACGCAAGACCGCCGGACGCCAGCAGGCGTCTCCCCAGAGACATTCTCTCCAACCCAGTTTCCAACTCCTGAGCAGCCACCTCGGTCGCTGGTCGTCAAGGCTGGGCCTCCCTCGGGCAACCGAGGGTCTCACCAGGCTGGGCTGACCGCCCAGGTGGCATTCTGCTCATCCTACCTACTTGCATTCCTATCCTCTATACCTATATTAAATGTAGGCACTTGAATCCCCGGGCATAGCCCACCTAACAGACACACTCATATTGATGGGTGCCGATTGCAACCAGGGAAAGAGGGCCAAAAAGCCCTGATTCCTTTTTCCCGCTCCTCAAGTGGTTGAGCAGATGGAAGAATACAACGGTTCTGGCAATTGATTGCTTCGACAGCTGAACCGTGCGGACGTGTTTGTGCGGCTCTGCCTAGTAGCGTAATCGATTGTGCGCGCAGTTAAGACGACGCCCATGCGTCATCGACTATTGTGCGTGTGTATTGTGAAGTGTAGTGCAGTGCATCTCTGTGCTGTTGTTCCTGCCCCACTTCGCCCGATCCAGACAGATATAAATAGATTAAGTTCATTTCTTTATCCCTCGCTTACCAGCGACTTGTCTTTTTAAAAACCACCATTAAGCCCGATAAAATGGAGAAACTTATCGAGTCTCTCCCTAAGGACGAACTCCTAACGTTCGTCAAAAACTTCCACGGAGAAGTATACCTAAACCTAGGGTCTTACGCGGAAACGCTAAGACAATTTTCGGCGCATACCCTAGAGGGTAATGTAGAGAAACCGAACCCCACGACCGAGCAAGCCCCGATGGATGCCGAGGACGGTTTCGAGACAGTCGTCTCTAAAGCAGCGAAACGGAAGGCAAAGGGAGACATCCCAGCGCTTTCCAAAACGTCAAAAAAGGCAGAGGGTATCACCTCGCACGGTAGTAACGGCAGCACTCGCTCTATGGGTAAGACAAGCCAGGCCCCTAAGGCCCGGTCCCGCGCTCCTACCCCTACGAAGAACGGACAAACCGACGATAACCCGGCTCCTCAGGCCAACGACGCAGCTGCTCCCCGCGTGAAGCAACCGCCCCCCGTAATCGTCCAAGAAAAGGGACAATGGGACAAGGTGTCAGCCTGGATGCTCGCGCAGAAGGTAAACTTTACCTCTGCGCGGTCAACCCGGGAGGGCATTAAGGTCCAGTGCGCCCTGACCTCGGACCACCGTCGCCTCACGGCCCACCTCAGGGAGGCGAACGTAGGCTTCCATACCTACGCGTTGGAAGACGAACGGCACCTTCGCGTCGTAATAAAAGGTCTCCCCAAAGAAATGGAGACCGAGTATATCTTAAGGGACCTTCAGTCTCAAGGTTTCCCTGTTCGCGAGGTACACCGGATGTACCACTTCAAAACCAAACGCCCGTACGACAGTTGCCTTGTAATATCGGACCTTTCCCCCGAGGGAAAGAAAACAATCTGAAAACCACATGTTTTTTAACGGGGCTCCGCGTGGAGCTCTCTCGTAACCGCGGTTTAATAGGACAGTGTCATCGCTGTCAACTGTACGGACACTCGGCCCGAAATTGCAATGCGCGCCCTAGGTACCTGACAACGACCATCCAAGATGCCATGCGCGAAGCAACCATTTCTGCGCATCCACGAGGGATACCATCCATGACAATGGAAAGGCGGATAAACAGAGCTAATGATGCATTATTAGCTCGCGGCAGCGACCACTATTGCCAGACGACATCTCAAACGGGATAGAAGAAGTTTCGCCACTTCCGTCCCAACGTGCTACGCCCCGTCGTAGCCCCGCCCCCTTTACGTACCGGAGTATTCTGGAAGCGCTCTGCTCAGGCTCTGCGCTCAGCCACGCTCAGGAGTCTCCTCCCGAGACCCGCGCCTACGCGCCCACGAGTCGCGCCATTACCAGTGCGAACAGTGTACCCACTGGTACCAGCGCGCCGACTGCGGGTTTGCTAATACAAGCCACGCGCAAGCTGCCACACCACCCCCCACCCCTGCGAGACCTAAATTTCCTCCCCTCGTTGTGGAAGTTTTTCCAAACTGGGCGTCACACTTCAAGACGCTGCAACAGAAGTTAGGCCACGCCTCCAAAGCACGCTCGTTTGGAAAGGAAGTTACGATTCTCCCCTTTCTCGAAGGCCGAGTATCGCACAGTGCAGTGGTACCTCTCCGAGCTGGAAAAAACACGGCCGCTCTCCTGGTTCTCTTATGCCCTGCCGGGGGAGATAAGCAAGAAGGTAGCCATAAGAAAAAAAAAAGAGAGCTGCCCATTACTACGACGCCAGTAGAAATATCCGAAGCAGTGGCGGACCTAGGCCACAAAGCCGAATATCCGCCCTATAAAGGCGAGGAAGGGGAACCCGGGGTGCGTGTTCTACGCGACCCTCGCCAACAACCCGGACTTAATGCCTGGCGTATTTAATGTGACCGAACTGTTATATATGCCGGGCGTGAAGATTGAAGCTTGGAAGAGCAGGAAGGGGCCAGCGTAGTGTCATCGCTGCCAGGCCTTCAGGCACTGCAGTCACGGGTGCCATCGGGCGACCTCAACAAAGGCAAAGGCCCTTGCGCAAAGCGCACCGTCTTTATATATTCCGCACTAAAGCAAAATAGGACATAGTCCTTGACATTCTAGACCTCAGCTATGAGTGAAAGAAAACTTTTAATTTTTGATCGGTCACCGGGATAAGAGTGGAGCCTAAGGACCGCCTCCGCGCACTGGGTGAGCACGCCGAGCTGTTCACCAAGCTGCAGCGCTTCAAAGCTAATTAATTACTTTTCCAATGGCGGTCCGCAACGGAAATATCATTTCGTCCGACGCTAGACTCGCGAGAGTCAAACCGGGCTCTTTAATATCGTACTTATACTAGTCTTACTAGACCCAGATGACGCCGTTACAGTCGCAAACGCCCCTCTTAGGTAGGCTTCACAAAAAGCACAAACACCGTCGTGGACGGAGTGAACAAAAATAGTTTGCTTAGAATATAAACTCACCAGCACGACCGACGCCGCGCCACGTACAAGTGAGTGTCCTCCACCTCCAGTACCTGCGCGTCGCCGCCAGACACTCGTACGTGCTCGTACACTCTCGTATCATCGAACCGGCTCCGTCCCGATAGATTCGGTAAAACATCGACTCACGCAGCCGCTACAGCCGCGAGGGTCGCCTCAGTCTCGGCAACATGATTCGCGTAACGGTTTATTAAAATTACACTTCTACGTACTTGTGACCCGCCGAGTGGCGAGGGTTCCGTACGCACTCTATAACTAATTCACGTCCCTGCCCTGTGAGGCCGGAGTGAATACTTAATAATAACTTAAGTGTATTTGAGACATCATACGAACACTACACTTCTACTTCGTACACTACACTACACTAACACGCCGCTCTCGACACGACGTACATCCGATCTGGTCTTCCTTCTGGATCTTCTCTTCGTAAGTAAAAAGTTCTTAAATGGATAGGTTGTTCGTTTTCATCCGCACTAGAAACGCATTTGCCATGTTGATGTTATAGTAATAGTTACTAATCAGGATCTCTTACTGAAACAGTGCTATCTGAAAAAAATGTCGATTATTTAATTTTCATTTCTATTACTGAAAGAATAATTCAATATTAACTGTCTTGGTATGATCGTCAATTGACATATGTACTTATTATTATCATCATTTTCAGAGTAGGCAATGGGAACATAGTGTTAAAACACGTTGTGTTGCGCTTTATCTTAATACCAAAACGAGAAAATTATTTAATATTGTAATAAATAACTTATTGCCATATATAAGAATCGAAACCCACAACCTTTACGTACAGTCACAAACTTGTGTCCCTGCGACACGATACGTCTATAAAATAGTATTTTAAACACGTAGTAAAGTCTGTGGCAGAGTGAAAAACCCAACAACTGCGACATCGTAAACGCACAATATTTAAATGAAATAGAAGTATTACGAAATTAAAATGACTCTTAAACTAACCTTCATATAAAGATGTACCACAGCTGTTGCTTGACGAACTACTTCTGCTACTTATAGTTGGAGATCTACTGCGGATTTTGTTGGTATCATATGTACCTAAAAATACTTTGTCGATGAATCGAAGTTTATGTTTAAATGCGAAATACGACGTACAGTATTTATAAGATTCGTACAGTATCCTACTAGTATTATAAATGTGAAAGTTTGGATGTATGTATGGATGTTTGTTACTCTTTCACGCAAATACTACTGAACCGATTATGATCAAATTTGGTATATAGGTAAGTGAAGACCCAGAATAACACATAGGCTACCTTTGATCCTGGAGTTCCGGCAGGATTTCTTACGTTGATACTATTGTTACCTTATGATAGGGTTTCCACGCGGACGAAGTCGCGGGCGGCCTCTAGTTTAAAATAAAATTATCATTCTCATTTTTTCTTTGGTCTTGAACCTATTCCTATAGTTAAACAAAGTATACTACTGGTGGCATATTTATTACTACAATAAAATAATTAACGATGCTTACTTTAAGTGTGAGTAAGCATCCCGCTCATGGCAGAGTAGGCAGAGGGAACCAGGGAACCTAGTGTAAAGACACTCCGTTCCACTTACGTTCCCCACTTTCCGCCGAATTTGATGGATTGCGTGTTGAGTGGCGGAACTCAACGCCGCATTTCGCCTTGTCACCAGAGCGAAGAAATGAAAACATTAAATATTTAAATTGAAAATATTAAATATTTCATTTCCTCGAGTGGGGATCGAACTCACACCCTGTCGCGTTTAAAGTCACATGCTCGTGCCCGTGCGCCACGACAGTCCTCTAATGTAACACTATACAAATAATATTTATCAGAACATTCTACTTACCTTCCTAACAAGGTCGCGCGAATGTTGTTTTACCACCGTTCATCGTAAGTAAGAATCAGGTGAACTTCTATTGACGACAAGTTGATAAAAACATTTCAAATTAAAAACCATAAATATAAAATAAATTATAAGTTCTCCTCTCTGCATACTTTCTTTCGATGGTAAGGAGACCTCCATGGTGTGTTGGTTCCAGTTGTGTTTAGTATATTTTTTCGAGTATTTCTCCAAGAGATGATCCCTAAAAAGGAATAGAATTTAATGTTAAAGGTTTTTCTTATACAAAAATTACCTATGATGGAGTATTTATGAAGTCCCTTGTTTTGTGAAACAGTAAATAGCTCTCCGGAATAATCTCTAAATTCGATTTTATCACATGAAATACTAACGAATCGATATACATATATAATTTGCTTTATTTTTAAGCGCAAAAATATACTATAATAAGTCAGAAAACAAGTAATATTTAAATTTTATATTAAATGTTTTTAGTAAACACTCAAAAGAAATTGGGTAAATTTTTGATTTTCTACAGACCTCTCGTGGCGCAGTCACAAGCATGTGACTAAACGCGACAGTCAGTGGGTTTGATTCCCACTCGAGGATATGTCTATTATTTTAAATGTATCTTGTGTTTTCATTTCTTCGCTCCGGTAACAAAGCAAGCGCGGTGTTGAGTTCCATCACTCAACACGCAATGCCTCAATGTCGGCGTAAAGTGGAGAACGGAACGAAGTGTCTTAACACTAGGTATATAGTATAGTTCTCAATGTAAAGCGCCGAGTGAGCGAGCAGATTCACAGACACGGAGTCACAAGTTGCTTATCGACTTGCGCTATAAATACTATTTTTAGTTTATTTCACAAAAAAATATGGCTTTTTATTATTTTCAATAAAATCAATAGTGTCAACGTTGTTTAGCGTTCCCGAACAAGACACCTAGCTAATATAATGTGGTAGGTGTTTATTGTTTTATTGCGATAGTATACGAATTAGATAGTTTTATTTTCATCGACATGCACTCAGCGCGCCTCGTGACTATCAGATAGCGTTTTGATAATTCATTAGCTTTCCGTCTATTCATATTAGTGTGGAACCCGACACTACGCTCTCACTGAATAAATTCTTACTAAATTTAAAAACGTATAATTTTTTTTTACTATTTTTAAAGTGTTATTCCACACTTAGGAAAGAAAAATACTAAATTTAAAAACGTATAAAAATTTGGACGAAGCAGGATTTGAACCTGCGCCTTGTTAAATTTAGTATTTTTCTTTCCTAAGTGTGAAATAACACTTTAAAATAGTAAAAATAATTAATTTACTGTATTTTATAATCTTTACCACACACTTTATATATTTTTAAATCTCTATTTTGACAGCGGAACTCAACCCCGCACTGCAGTCATGTCTCTGGAGCGAGGACGACAAAATTTAAACTATTTACTACCACAACTGAGAATAGAACCCACCACAGTCGTGTCACCAGACACAACTGACTGTGAAGCATGTACTTTATACGTAGGTTGTTAGTTCGACCCGCGTTCGCTTCGCTCACCGACACTCGCTTCCATCGCTCTCTGTAATTAATATTGAATAGAATAGTGTAATTTTATTTGTATTCATTTTTTTTGCTTTAAAAAATTATTCAAATTGGAAACACATAATGGCTGTGTTCAACTCCGGTTTAATAAAATACCCATTTTAAATCAAAACTTTCAAAAAGTTATTTTTAGTACCAATTATTAGCTAAAAAAAAATGATTACATATGTTCTGTACCATTACAGCTATCAAAAGGATGTCTAATTGACATCCTTTTGATAGCTGTAATGGTACAGAAGCACAAGCGTGTGGCTGTAAGCGACGGGCTGTGGGTTCGATCTCCACTCGAGGAAATGAAATATTTAATATTTTTAATTTTTAAATATTTAATATTCTCATTTCTTTGCTCTGGTAACAACGCAGCGGAGTGTGTGTTCCATCACTTAACACGCAATGCTTCTAATTCGGCGGTAAGTGAAGAACGGAAGTGGAACGGAGAACCTTGCCACTAGGTTTCCAGGACCCCTCTGCCTACCCTGTTTCTCTCTGTAACCCGCACATGGCAGGGTAGGCAGAGGGAACTTGGGAACCTAGTTAGGACACTCCGTCTCCAATTTCCGTCGAATTTGAGTGACAGGATTAACCGTCAAAATTTACCTCGTTACCTGAGCGAGAAAATGAAATATGAAATATCCTCGAGTGGGAATCGAACCAAAATCCAAGTCAAATATATATATTTTTTCCACTAAATTAATTGAATGTTATTGCTACAGCTTACAATTGCCATGTAAATGCAAATTACATATATATTTATTGCATTATTCAAAAAGTTATTATTATTCAAAATAATGAAAAAAATAACGTTGGTGAAAACAAACGGAGACGACAAATAATATTATGTTTATCATTTCTAATAATATTTGAAACCATTAAATTACTTACTTCCAGTAATTGCTCCAACATTGTTGCACTTTCAAGACCGACGACAAAGCACGTGGCTATATATAGGTACACTTCGAAATTACAACTGGAATTGAAAAGTGATAAATGTTGAAAAATAGAATAGCGGTATATTTAAAAAATAATAAGACGTTAATAGCTTTCAGTATAAGAAATTGAAATCATTTTAACAATATATCGTTTGAATAGGTCTACCGCCGGCCGCCACTACAATATCCAACTACCCACTATTTAAGTATAGATATTTTATACATTGAAATCCAGAATTTATTTAATAAGATTCGTCCACATTTTCCATCGTCTTTTTACTGTTTATCTTAAGATCCTATTTTTAAAAAACTATGACAAAAAATAAACGCCTTTATCATCTACATTGTGACATCTTACTCTAAAGAAACTTACTAAACAATAATAATATTTTAACAATAATAATATTTTAACTGAAAACGAACAAATAAAAAATTACAAATAAAGTTAAAGTTTCAAATTAATTTAAAATACAAGTTTTACAGTTCCACTTACGTAGTCAAAGTACCTGACTGGCAAACTTGAAATGATACAATAATAAATAATTTGAGAAAGACCAATGTAATGTCATCACAGATAATTAATTCCTCATTATAACCATACCGTCATAGACAATAATATTTGTAATAATTATTGATTTATCTTTTTAATTAATTATTACAACAAATTGTAATAATTAATTAAAAAGATAAAACGCGGTTTACGCGGAAAAATGGGCGGATTTCTGAATTGTGTTCACAGCATTTACGACGTTTCAACTGCTAACGTTCCGATGTAGTGAGTGCGTCAACGTTAGCAGTATTAATAATTCGGCCAACTTGTGAGTATGTTTACGAATTCAAGAAGTTTAAGATACGATAATATATGAGCAAAACCGCCGCAACAAATCTCCATTCACGCCGAAGTATCCTAGTTTGTGTATCAATAAGTTATGTGACATATATGTTGTACGGCGTTGAGTTCTGCCACTCAACGCGCAATGTCTCATTCAAATAATAAAATGTGGTATTACGCCGCGTTTTCTTACTTTGCGCCGGACGGAACGAACGTATCTTCATGTAAACAAATATTTTACACTAGGTTCCCTAGTTCCCACTACTACCCTGCTATGTGCGTGATACAGCGTGAAGCTGAAAAAAAATTGTTATTTAACTTGCGCCCTATATGTAAGTATAAACTGTATAGTATATTCTGTATACTATACAGTGATTAAATATTCACACCGCGCTTTAGATAACAAGCCTAGGCCTTTATAATATAAATACTAGCACAGTATCTATTATGTAACAATTATCGTAATTTGTAATTTATTTTTGATTTAGTATATGATTGAATACTTTTTTCATTTTAAATCAATTTTAAAGTATCATTTGTTAAATAAATAATATTTATATAAAATTAAAAACAAATGCCATCTATCGATATACTAAAAAGACGCTTTAGATATTCATGTTGTCGTCTCCGAGACTTTAATTAGCATCATTACTGTTATTGATCACCAACAATAGAAATCGTGGATCTGTATTTGCCTGAATTACTTATATCTTATCTTACTTATATTTTAAAACATAAAATTTAGTTTTTTTTTTATTTCGTGCATGTAATATATAACTATAGGAGTTCTTAAGTCTGATTTTGTTTAATTATTAAGAAAATTCATGTTTTTCCATAGATGGCACTGCTCTTACGATCGAAAATACAAAGTCACCAACAGCAGATGACATAGTTTTTTAAAGAAATCACAAAACCCACTTAAATCCCAAAACTGTGTATTAGTTACAAATATTTAAACGTGAAAAATATATTATTCAATGACTATATCACAAATAATTGAGTATTGAATGTTGAACTTTTCTTGATATTAGGTTTTATTCTTACAGAAGCAACGCGTTAAATAAATTGAAAAAAAATATATGTACTATATGTATGCATTCACCACTCGCACGCGGCTTCCTCTGTTTGAACTACAAGATTATTTATTTATATTAAATAATTACTTTCGGGTTCTTCTAATATGTACAGCGGAATTATAGTAACGTCTATTTTTATAGCAATTATTTGTTAAAATAAAAATACATTATATTGTTCTTTTGTTTATATGAATTGATGGAAGTAAAGTAAACCTTCCAGGCTTCTGTCTGTACATGACAGATATTTAAAAACAATCTTATAGGGGACGTTTATTAATGTTACAGGGCTCAAAAAAAGTATTTTGTTTATTTCTTGATGTGATAATGTTATATATGTGTAATCACTTGCATACACAATTGACGATGTAGGATTTGTTATTTTTAATTAGGATATAAATAACTAAATAAGGTAGATTTATGTACGTCCTTGCCCACACATTGCAGGGTAGATAGAGAAAACATATTCAATATTTTAACCTGCTTCTAACATTTTGAACTTTGTCTTTTTAAGGTGTATTTTTTTTGTTTTTATTTTGAATTTTAGTATTTTTCATTGCTTTTTTATGCTTGTAAGAAATTATAAAATAAAAGTAAATAAGACTTGATCTTGAATAGATAAATGAACGATGTCGATCATGCCATTAAAAATAATTTTCTGCGCGAACTGTCTCGGACGCTGTAACTTTAATAACTTTCTTCCCTAAATGTACCTCATTTGGTTCTCTTCACACCAGCATTAGTCCCGTTTTCTTTTAGGTTCACACAGTATCTAATATATAAGACGGTGACCCGAGGAAACTTTAGAATCTGATGTTAAAATGGGCCGTTTTCGAAATGCTAATATTTAATACTAGCGATCCGCCCGCGGCTTCGCTCACTTGAATTACATTATTTTACATACTAATCTTAATTGCCTGTTATATTCAAATTATTACTTTCAAGATAATATGTTAAAAATGTTGAGGGGAAACTGAATCAGGTTAGCCGCTACTGAGAGCAGTGCGAACAAGCGCACTGATAAAGGGACAAAAATTTTAAGTCTTTACTATTCGTAGTACCTATTAGTCTAATAACGTTAATATATCTTTAAAAAAAGACTTTATTTAAATATTATTCGGTTGTATATTACTCAGCTTTACACTAGATCTCGCACATGGCAGGGTAACAGACGGAACTTGGGAACCTGTATGTGTAGTGTTAAGACACTCCGTTTCACTTCTGTTCCCCACTTTCCGCCGAAGTTGAGCCCTTGCATGTTGAGTGGCGGAACAGAACGCTGCGTTTTGCCTTGCGAAGACCAGAGCGAAGAATGAAAACATTCAATATTTAAATTGAAAATGTTAAATATTTAATTTCCTCGAGTGTGTATCGAACCCACAACCTGTCGGTTACAGTTACATTATTGTGCCGCTCCGCCACAACAGGCCTCATATATTTACCTATACATATTATATATTATATTAATAAAATGTACTACAATGTAAATAGTATTTTGCAATAGGGCGGAAGGCAAGGGGGTAGGCAGAGGAAAATGGGAACCTAGCGAGTAACCGGAACACTCCGTTAACTTTCTTATTTTCCGTTGAATTTGACATTACAAATTGACGAGTGAAACTTAATGCCACGCTTTATTTGTTACCACAAAAAAGAAGAAAAATATAAAATATTTAATTTCCTGGAGTAGAGATCGAACTCACAACCTGCAACGCCCGTGGACTACTATTGTTATAGAAGGCATTCCTCTTTCAACTTCACGCTGTGAACCTAGTGTTGAGTCACTCCTTTCTGTTTCCCTTTTTATATATTTAGTTATGTAGCGGCACAACGAGTAACTGAGAAGTATAAGCGTTGTGGGTGGGTTGTGTGTTTGATTCCTATTATCATGACGAAGCGCGACGTTGACTTCTGGAAATCAATAATAATGCCTCGAATCTGAACATAAAATTGCGGACGGTAATATCTTAGCTCTCTATCCCTCTGCCTACCTGCTTAGTACAGGACACAGAGTGCAGCTTATAAAAATGTTTATAACATAGAAAATGAGTGGTGATCCTTAGTATGAGCCCATCCCATTGTACATAGTATGTATGACAGCCGAAAGGTTTAAATAAAAATATAGTAAGTAAATGAATTGTAAATGATCAGCAACAACTAATGGCAATATTGTTACAATCTTTAG
Organism: Eueides tales michaeli; assembly: GCA_018249855.1. Taxonomy (NCBI): domain Eukaryota; kingdom Metazoa; phylum Arthropoda; class Insecta; order Lepidoptera; family Nymphalidae; genus Eueides; species Eueides tales. The sequence goes on from DWMZ01001185.1 coordinate 17,173, forward strand.
AAGATAAATATTCAAAAATTTATTATCATATGAAGTCATTTCTCGTTTACTTTTGAATACATAAAATTACGGACGGTAATATCTTAGCTCTCTATCCCTCTGCCTACCTGCTTAGTACAGGACACAGAGTGCAGCTTATAAAAATGTTTATAACATAGAAAATGAGTGGTGATCCTTAGTATGAGCCCATCCCATT
>DWMZ01001186.1:0-17365 GCA_018249855.1 Eueides tales michaeli
AAGAACGTATTCTTGTGAGCATTCTTCCACACGATAAAACTGGTATGAAAATCTTAAAGTGCACGGAAAACTTGAAAGTAGCAATCGTCTGTAGCGAATTAGTTTCATTTGTGTTTATTTACTAGTTCTACTCATTTAGTTTAAGCGAAGCGTACTTGTGTTTAAGTAAGCTTACCTCAGAACATATATATTACAGGTTCGAATTCCGGTTAAGAAAAATGCGTATGTTATTTATACAGATTAATAATCTATTATAAAATACAAAAAAAGTGCGACATCAAGCAGGTTGTGAGTTCGAACTCCACTCGATTTAATGTAATTTTTCTACGCTCTTATTATAAGACAAAGCGCGGCGTTGTGTTCTGCCACTCAACATGCATTGCCTTATCCTAGATACCCATACATTTTCTCTTTCTCTCATGTTCAGGATACACAAGGGAAAAAAGGACGGAAGGAAGTTAAAATAAAGAAGGTGTAATAAGTAAAATGTAAAAAAAACTGTTAATTTGAAACTATATATATACTATATTAATTGTTACCAATATTAGCTCCACGTCTCATTCTCAAAGTCGTAGTTAAACTCAGAATAATTGCATTTACGAACAGGCACTGACCAAGTCCGCCACGAACCTTATTTACTTAGGAATGGTGGTATTCCAATGTTTCTCAATACATAAGCTAGCGCAAGGTAAAAACTTTCGTTTATTAATTTTTTTAACAATTTATTTGTTAATTTTCACTACACAAACAAGAACTCAATAACAAAAATACTAAATTTAAAAAACTTTCCTAAGTGTGGAATAACACTTTAAAAATAGTAAAAAACTCAATAACAATTTGAGTGTCACAGAAAAAACTCATTTGGGCTTAATCCGTTACATAAAGAAGTTTTCCATTCGTTCCGCTAAGCCGCTAGTGGCGAGTCATTCAAAAGTTTTTTGACCAGTCTATATGTAGATACTGTACAGGCTCAGGAATTTTGGGTCACATTTTGTATGAGCTTTACTTAAATTAGATAGAGATACTAAATTAGATAGAAAGATAATATGTAGGTATTCTGACGCAGAACCTGGTTTTGGACCTTTTAGGCCTTTTTTTAATGATAGGTGGTAATATTTTGTTTTTGTTATATTTTTTTACTAATTAGTCCACAAACATATAAAAATATGAGGTTCTTATTTACAAAAAACTTTGTTTTATATTGCATCCTGCTTATAGTAGGGCAGGCAGAGAGAATTGAATGTCAAGTTCTATTCGTTAGTGGTCTATTACTTACTTTTTGCCTAATTCCGAGACTTTGCGTGTTGAGTGGCGGAACTCAAAACCGCGCTTTTACTTATTAATAGAGCGAGGAAATGGAAACAAACCATTACCTATAACGAAGGAAACTAGGAGACTTTAAGGGTTTTTGGGTATAGTTAGAAAAAACACAATGCCTATAAAGAAGATAAAATAATATTAATTATATATAAGGCACTCAATTACGCCAATCAACGCGCAATGTTTAAAAAACATATGAAAAGTGGGGACCCTATTACATTCACCCTTACGTTTTGATATTGACCTTCTACTATGAACATTATCGATTGTAATCTATCCATACTCCGGTTATTCAGTCAGATTAACACTGTTCACTGCCACTAAATAGACAACAATGCAACGAGCTACGATCACAGAACATGGTGATCAAATCTAAGCTTTTAATTTTAAATAAAATTATTTTTCGTAGGCTGTCGTGGCGTAGCGGCACAAGCGTGTGACTGTAACCAACAGGTTCTGAGTTCGATCCCCAGTCGACAAAATGAATATTTAATATTTTCAATTTAAATATTTAATGTTTCATTTCTTTGCTCTGGTAATAAGGGAAAGCGCGGCGTGAGTTCAGCCACTCAACACGCAATGCCTCGAATTCGGCGGAAAGTGGGGAACGGAAGTGAAACAGAGTATCTTTAATATAAATAAGTTAAATTAATTATATTACAATATTGAAAAATTTGTTTTGTATCCCGATATATGCGGGATTCATCGTATGATATCCTGAGGGAACCTGGGAATCCAATGTTATTTTGTGTCAGGACGTTTCCAGTAAGTCTTCCGTTTCTCAATTGTGGAGGCATTGCATTGGATTGTGGAACTCATGTCATCGAAATATTTCATTTAATGCCGAATCTACAAGTTATTGCGTCTACAGTCACACACTTGTGTTCCTGTACCACTAACCTCTATATTTTAAAATGACAATACAAATCTAAGAATCTAGTATTAAAGCAGTCTTTGTTTTGTGCTAGGATGTTCACAATAAGACTTTCATTCCCCAATTATGGGACATTGTATTAAAGATTTGCATTTATGCTCAACGTGCATCGAGGCAACCCCGGTCTTAGCATACAACTCACATACAGACAATAATTTCCTTATGCCACAGACGGATGCACTCAGCAGCACCATATCGTCATCGTAGCTTATATTGTTTACACATACACCATCTATGTAACAGCCGACTCTGGTACTGCTGAGCTCGGCTATCAACTCGTTCATATAAATGTTAAAAAGAGTTGGTGAAGTTAAATCCCCTTGTCAGCACACTCCGGACCATGTCTCCCTTCCATCGTACATTGTTCACCTGATTTCCATACCAATAGTGTAGAATGTTAATAAGCTCTAGAGGCGCTTTTCTGAAGTTTCTTCCATAAAATATTGTATAAGACCAGGTCGAAGGCCTTAGAGAGATCAAGGAAACAGGCAACGATTGGCGTTTCTCTCTTTACGTATTATTATTATAATACTGAATGACTTTTTCAGAGGCTATCATGGTACTTTAGGTCAATGATAGCAGGAAACACGATAACTGCGCGTTCGATACCCACTAAGGTGTTACTTTCATTTCTTTTAATCAAGAATGTCAAAGTTACCTAAACATTGCACCATTTAACAAACAAAGTCTCGCAATTTCTTTTAACTAGTCATTATTGAATACAGATAGTTTAACATTTTTTTATTTTTTTTATATTGTTGTTTATTGCTGTTTGGATGGCAGATCTCTACGCCGCTTTTTAACTAAAGAAAAGTGTAGGAAATAATTAAAATATAATTAAACTTTCCCCACAATTGGAAATGAATTCAATACCTCTGCATTTCTAGCCAAATTTCCCACTATGCTGCCAGGGCTATAGCAAATTTTGGTAATTAAAACTTGACTTTAGTTTACTAGCCTATTTAGTCTATGATACCTGTCTGGCAACTGAGATAAGGTTAGAACAATAGATGGCATTGAAGCGAAAACTAAATAGCACTAAATAAATTTATAGCGGGTTGAACTAAAGCACAGTACTTGTATATCGTTGTAACGTCATCGGTAATGGATACTATCATATTTTTATGCAAATATAGTACCTTTATAGACTTATCTAGAAGAAAACAGTTAAGTAGGTTCATATAAAAATTGGCTTACTGGAAAATGCAAGGCGAACTCTAAAGACGTCGTCTGTTCAAATAACTTTATGACAATTTCTTATTTGTTTTAAATGTAAAGTTTTATGTACAAGGTTTAAGCTCTATTAATAAACGCTACTGTCTCCTTTGCTTAGTCCACTGTGAACAGTCCCTGAATATATATGCAATCGGAAGAGTCTACATTTCTTTTGCGATTTTCTTTTAGTCTAATTATTATTATGTTCATGAAGGTGAAAATCTACTTCTGTACAATTTACCAATGAAAACTTTTCAATATCAACTTTGTTTCAGTTTATGTGTATTCAAAATATAGTAGACTGAAGGAAATGATGAAAGAAAAATATGGAAGATGCATGAGGCAAAAAATATATTAAAGGAAGCTATGATAAAACAAACCATTTAACACTTCAGCAATAAATAAAATAAAGAATCAGTTTGTTTAAGAAAATTCTAACACGAATTTACTTAAGCAGGCTTGTGGGTAACTTTTATGAGTCGCTGTAGGACTATAAAATAACAAAGCCCGACCATAATGTATTGTTCAGAATATACATTATAAAACGGCCAAATATGCTATGCGGGGTAAGCACGGTTTTATCGTTTTACTTAGATTTTTTTGGTATAACAATTTATTGCTGGCAAGGTATTTTGAGAATATGTGGAGAATAAATGTGTTCGTGTATTCCTCGCTTATTTTTTATATAAGATTGACGCGTTGATTAACTGTTTTAAAATACTGGGAATTTTTAACCTGTGATGCAAATAAGTTCTCCGTGTCTGTCTGTGTATCTGTCTGAGGCACCGTAGCTCCTGAATTAATGATCTGATTTTAGTGTAATTTGTTGTAATCATAAACCTTGTTCGTCGCCGTGGTCCCTACCTATGTTTTCTAAAAATCGGAATTGCGGTTTAAGAACTTTAAGGAATTTGCCAAGATGAGGTCGTGGTTTTTTGGTGGTGGGAGTGAGATACCACGATGGTGCAGCAACATCACGCTTCACTGTAAATGGGATGATTGTGAGTTCGATTGCCATTCGGTGGAACGCATTATTTTAATTTCGTCAAAATTAGATGAGAACAGAGTGTCGTAACAGTAGATGACCTTTATCTATCTCGCTATATGCGGGATATTGTGTGAAGCGATAAAAATATAAATGTTAAAAATACGTCATATTTTATTTTAATTATTTAAAACATAAGGCCCTATCAAAATTATCATTCTAAAGTAATAATATATATCTTTAATCAGTTTAACGGCTAACGGGTGAAATCTGTTACGAAAATTAGTGGTGTTTGGACTAAAATCCTTTAATGATCTCTTTGCAATGGCCATTTATGTTTTTGCCATTGTAATTGATTATTTTAATTTTTATCTACGAGTATGTTTGTACATTATATATGGCGAGATTATCATTAAATGAGAATATCATTATACGGTCGTGGTACAGGTACAGAACTGTATAACGTGACAGATGTGGTGCGTCTGATAACGGGGGAAAACGCAAGAATTCCACTGCTGAACACGCAATACCTGAATATATTGTTGCTGTTCGAAAAGTGAGGAACTTCGTGTCCTAAATATAGGTTTCCATATTTCTTGTACCGACCCTATTATGTGCGGCACATAGGATTGCGTAAAAACGCCTCTTGTATTGTAAAGGATGGATTAGAGAGCTATATGTTTCACCACTTTCTGTTAATTCCTGTGAATACTTCTAGAATTCAGCGAAAAGTAGGGAACAGAAATGTCTTAATGGAATCAAAGTATATTGTCACTATTTCCCCAAGCTTAATAGTAGGTGTGTGTTTGTGAGTGTGTGTGCGCATATTTGCATCATGTCGATGTGCTGTGTACCGCTATAAGGTAGTTTAGCTTGCTTCTGTATGTCAGAAAGTAAAGTTGTCTATATCATCCTAATGAAATTTTCTGTGTTATTATAATCCATGTTTTTGAAATAATTTTTCACATGATTTTTAAATTTTAGTCTGGCCAGCTGAATGATATTTTTCAGTGAATCTTTTCATTATGAATATATGTAGAGACCCATGTAATAAGAACATCTTTTGCCAAAGTGTAGGATAGTGGGTTTGCCAAATTTAGGTATTCTCCTGGAGCGAGTTTTAGATTCCACACTTGCGTGGAATTTTATTGCTACGGCCATATATATAATTGGCAGACACGCAAGACAATTATTTATAGATACCCAATATACAGCAACTGTTGAACTTCTTACCAGGACAGTTTTCCGACTAGTGATAACTTTACGTTCATTTGACGATTCAAAAGTTCTTGCATTTAGCGAAAGTATTGAATAAAGAATGTTTTGACTAAAAATAGGGCAATAACGCAGGGGTAAGTATGAAACTTTAAATGCAACATTTGCAGGTTCAATTCTCCTTCGACGGAAACAAACGAAACGAGGTAAAAACTAAAGCAAAAAAAACAGGAAATAGTTTGATAAAGAATGAGGTCTAGTTGTGTAAACAAACAGTGTACGATAGCCAACCTTTTCAATATATTTTAAATCCATGCACTGCTTTAATAACAACAAAATATAAGTAAGCAACCACTCATTTTTGTGGGAATTGCGTAATGACACAAAGCAAAGCCAATTAATTCAAGCCATGTGTATTTCGAATTTCATTAAAATAAGTTCAAATCTGTCCAGTTTGCTTGTTTTTCGCGTACAACGAACAGACAAGCAAACAGATTGATAATATATATATCATAATGCCACAGATAATATATTTTTTCTCAATCATATACTTACAGTCAACACGGTCTTACTACACTACGAAAACCTCAATTTTCTATAACATTTACGTCGCTGAGAAATGCCTACATAGCGTATATTTCTGCTATCTATTTTCTATTTTACCTAAAATAAACATATAACGTTTCCGAACCTACGATAATGAAGAAAGTTGTGGATGTTTAGTACGTCATATTATTGTTAGTGTTATAGCCTCATGACCCTTCATACCTAGATTGTAAATGTTAAAACGTTGTACGTAAAGGTATGGTTGAGTTTAATAATATGTTTTTATATTTTATATGCGAAATCGAGGCTGTAGTCAATTCCCATTTATAACATATTTTTTTTATTTTCCCTCTCTGATACCAAACGTGGTAGAGAATTCCGCCACTATGCGGATGTTGCTGCTTTTTTTATGTTAGTTTATTGCATAAATTTATATTTTTTATTGCATTATAATTTATTTATAGTACAAATAAAAAAAATATTTAAAAGTAAAAACATTAAAGGAAAATAATTATTACAAAGTTACATTTGTAATTAACAAACAAAAAATGAGCGTATACATCCGCAACTTTTTGTAAAGTATACTTCCCTTTGATCTAAAAAAATCAATAGATTATTACGGAATCCGACTCACAATTGACCAGTTTATTCATATATGCAAAAGCTTGAAATACATTCACTTATATTAAAAATATAAAAAAAATAAACGATCTACTATAATCTACCGTGAAAATAATATACGCTTTTAAAAGTAAAATAACCGCGTCTCCTATCTTTTATCCTCAATATATCCCCATTCTCATCTAATACTTCTATTTAATACCTCATATTGGGTTAATACTGTCCATATATCAGAAGCTTCGATAAAGAAAAGGCTAGAGGAATAGCATCATTGATATCCTTTATGGCTTTCATTTTTGTGGATATGTACTATATACTCAGGTACTAACTTTTTCATGGTTATATTGTAGATACTGTAAACGCGACGGGTTATGGGTTCTACCTCACTCGGCGAAATATTTAATAATTTAATTTTTTCGCTCTGATATCAAGACAAAGAGGCCTGTCGTGGCGCAGCGGCACAAGCGTGTGACTGTAACCGATAGGTGGGTTCAATCCCCAGTCGAGGAAACGAAATATTTAATATTTTCATTTTAAATATTTAATGTTTCATTTCTTCGCTCTGGTAATAAGGCAAAACGCGGCGATGAGTTCCACCACTCAACACTTACTGCCTCAAATTCGGCGGAGAGTGGGGAATGGAAGTGGAACGGAGAGTCTTAACACTAGGTTCCCTTCCCGTGTTACCTCTGCCTACCCTGCCTCTCGTGCGGGATACAGCATGAAGCTAAAAAAAAATCAAGACAAAGCCTGTCATTGAGTTTCAGTACTCAAGACGCAAATGACTCTAAATTTAGTGAAAAGTTTACACTATGTTGTGGGATACAGCATGAATTTTAAAAAAAATGTTATATTGCCTACAGATGGTTCTGTTTCAAACTCACTAGTTTTATGACGATCAGCTACTAAGATTTTAAGGCTGTCATAACGAAGTGAGTCAGTATCTAACTGTAAATATGAATGTTGTGGTTTCAAAGTCAAAGTGGGTATAAAACTTTATTAGCTTTGTGCTAAATATCAGAACAACAAAGTTGACCTAGTATTAAGACAATTTATTGACCACTTTCTACCCAAATGAGTTGAGTGACGAAACTCATCACCAACATTTATCAGACGAGTTGATCATGGGTTTAGTTAATTCCTACTCAGAAGAATAAAATATTAAGGCGCGGTGTATAACTCCGCTACTTTACGGCGCTACTTTAATTCGGCGGAAAGTGGATTCACCAACGATCCACCGAATCGACTTCCAACCAGTCAAATGCTATCCCATTGCGCTACGAAGGCTTCATATATTGTATAAGAAAGTAAATACTAGGAAATAGAAAATCTTACTATATCCTAAGCACTAAAAACTCTCGACGGTTTCTAGCGAGTAGCTTCAATATAGTTTATTTGCTCGGACTTGCGTGCGTTCGCTTTAACCTAAATGACCTTTTTTTTTTTATCGTGAGGAAACCCTTTTACGGGTACGCCACCCGAGTGGGGACTCGAGTGGGTTATGTGGGACTAATGGACCGGCAGATATAGGCCATCCACACTACCCACTAAAACCTCACGGTGCTCCTCCTCAACCGCCGCAGGCCAGGCCTATAGGTGCCAAGGATTCTTCCATAGCCTCGGGGGTAACCTAAATGATCTACCACGATATCTTTGGTGGAACGGTTTTCTCAACATAGTATATTTATATATTTTTATCACTTTCACGCTGCATCCCGTACATACCAGATTATGCAGAGGGAACTTGGTATCAAGGCCACAAGCGTACGGCTATAAAGGCGACAGATTGTGGGTTAGTTACCTACTTGAGGTTTTCTAATATGGAATATTTTCGTTTTGTTAATAAGACTAATAACGTTGAGCCTCGCCAATCAACACGTAGTGCCTCAAAATTGGGCGAAAAGTGGAGAATGGAACGTAAATTCTGCTTTAAATAAGGAGATTATAGGCAAATTGCAAGCAGTGTTAAATGAGTAAAGAAATATAAAATCTGACTGGGCATCTAATTTCTAAATCTCATTTTTCTGCTAGCAAGATAAAACGTAGCATAGAATAACGTGACTCGAGAAGTAGAGAAACTGGTCATTAAACGCTGGTGGAACCAAGTGTATCGATATCCCAAACAATTAAATCTTGCCCTTAACTAAGCAAATATTTGTTTGAACTATCAAATAGCCCACTGATTTATTACTATTTAAATTACCCAAATTCATTGAAAGCATATATAGAAAAAGAACGTATTAAAATAAATATACATATGTAAGAACTTAAGCAGATTAAAGAACATGTACATTTTTTATATTTAAGTTTAAACCACAAATGAATTTGAATTCATTATGCTTAATACGGTATGTCTCAACCAAGCCACGTTAGTCTTATGATGTTATTAAAATTTACTAGAGCAAATTCTCTTTGTCTCTAAAATACCTTAAAATAAAGGCTACTTTATTTCAAGAACGTATTCTTGTGAGCATTCTTCCACACGATAAAACTGGTATGAAAATCTTAAAGGGCACGGAAAACTTGAAAGTAGCAATCGTCTGTAGCGAATTAGTTTCATTTGTGTTTATTTACTAGTTGTACTCATTTAGTTTAAGCGAGGCGTACTTGTGTTTAAGTAGGCTTACCTCAGAACAAATATATTACAGGTTCGAATTCCGGTTAAGAAAAATGCGTATGTTATTTATACAGATTAATAATCTATTATAAAATAAAAAAAAAGTGCGACAGCAAGCAGGTTGTGAGTTCGAACTCCACTCGAGGAAATAAAATATTTAATGTAATTTTTCTATACTCTTATTATAAGAAAAAGCGCGGCGTTGTGTTCTGCCACTGAACATGCAATGCCTTATTCTAGATACCCATACATTTTCTCTTTCTCTCATGTTCAGGATACACAAGGAAAAAAGGACGGAAGGAAGTAAAAATAAAGAAGGTGTAATAAGTAAAATGTAAAAAAACTGTTAAATTGAAACTATACATACTATATTAATTGTTACCAATATTAGTTCCACTACTCATTCACCAAAGTCGCAGTTGAACTCAGAATAATTGCATTTACAAACAGGCACTGACCAACTCCGCCACGATCCTTATTTACTTAGGAATGGTGGTATTCCAATGTTTCTCAATACATAAGCTAGCGCAAGCTAAAGACTTTCGTTTATTATTTTTTTTAACAATTTATTTGTTAATTTTCACTACACAAACAAGAACTCAATAACAATTTGAGTCTCACAGAAAAAACTCATTTGGGCTTAATCCGTTACATAAAGAAGTTTTCCATTCGTTCCGCTAAGCCGCTAGTGGCGAGTCATTCTAAAGTTTTTTGACCAGCCTATATGTAGATACTGTACAGGCTCTGGAATTTTGGGTCACATTTTGTATGAGCTTTACTTAAACGGTGGCGGAACTCAAAACCGCGCTTTTACTTATTAATATAGCGAGGAAATGGAAACAAACCGTTACATATAACGATGGAAACTAGAAGACTTAAAGAGTTTTTGGGTAAAGTTAGAAAAACGCAATGCCTATAAAAAATGTATATAAGGCACTCAATTACGCCAATCAACACGCAATGTTTAAAAAAAGTATGAAAAGTGGGGACCCTATTACATTCACCCTTCCATTTTAAAATTGACCTTCTACTATGAACATTATCGCTTGTAATCTATCCATACTCAGGTTATTCAGTCAGATTAACACTGTTCACTGCCACTAAATAAACAACAATGCAACGAGCAACGATCACAGAACATGGTGATATTAAATAACTTGTGCTAAATTTATTTTTCGAAGGCTGTCGTGGCGCAGCGGCACAAGCGTGTAACTGTAACCAACAGGTTCTGGGTTCGATGCCCAGTCGACAAAATGAATATTTAATATTTTCAATTTAAATATTTAATGTTTCATTTCTTTGCTCTGGTAATAAGGCAAAGCGCGGCGTTGAGTTCAGCCACTCAACACGAAATGCCTCGAATTCGGCTGAAAGTGAGGAACGGAAGTGGAACAGAGTGTCTTTAATACAAATAAGTTATATTAATTAAATATTACAATATTGAATTTGTATAGTATCCCGATATATGCGGGATTCATCGTAGGATATCCTGAGGGAACCTGGGAATCCAACGTTATTTTGTGTCAGGACGTTTCTCAATTGTGGAGGCATTGCATTGGATTGCGGAACTCATGTCTTGCGTCTACAGTCACACACTTGTGTTCCTGTACCACTAACCTCTATATTTTAAAATGACAATACAAATCTAAGAATCTAGTATTAAAGCAGTCTTTGTTTTGTGCTAGGATGTTCACAATAAGACTTTCATTCCCCAATTATGGGGCATTGTATTGGAGATTTGCAGTTATGCTCAACGTGTACATGCCATTTTTATTAATAATAATAACAATAAATATTTTAATAATATTTTTATTCAAGTGACCAGTGACTCATTTTGGTTAGTAAAACAATATCTCTTACAAACTAGGTTAGTTATTATAACATTTTTTTTTTAAATAAACATACATTACACACAAATCACCGCTGCACCATCCCGTTTGCAACGGAACAGCAGTGATTTATGTATATGCAATCTAGCCTATTAGATATCATGTTCAGAATTCTGTTGGCACTACCCCCTATGCGACGCACCAGAGACCCGCATCTTTTTCTCATGAGGGCATAAAAACAATCAACAAGGGTTTCAGCGAACATCCCTGAGGCGCTGCAGCATCGAGGCAACCCCAACAGCACCCTGAACGCGTTATTGTGCTGAACGCGGAGAGTATTATAGGTTTTCTGCGTATATGCCGCCCACAGGCTGCACGTGTACAAAGATGTACAATATGCTCTAAATAAGGTCATTTTAACGTTGGGTGAACTACAAGCAAGCCTACGAGCAAGCATATTCGCTCTCACCGAAGCGGAGGGCTCTCACAATGCCCTCCGCTCCCGTTCAATATCAGTATAGTCCTTTAAATCAGAAGTCAGATAATGACCAAGATATTTAAAACTATCCACCCTATCTAGAGTACAATTATTTAATAATGGTGGTAGCTCTTTCCTACTCATGCCTCGGACATTAAACACCATTATTTGGCTCTTTTTTACATTATATTATAAGTTAAGCCATGTGTCTTTGCATACGACTCACACACAGACAATAATTTCCTTATACCACAGACGGATGCACTCAGCAGCACCATATCGTCAGCGTAGCTAATATTGTTTACACATACACCATCTATGTAACAGCCGACTCTGGTACTGCTGAGCTAAGCTATCAACTCGTTCATATAAATGTTAAAAAGGGTTGGCGAAGTTTAACCCCCTTATCTCACGCCACACTCCAGACCATATGGGCGAGACAACGTTCCCTCTCATCGTACATTGTTGACCTGATTTCCATACCAATAGTGTAGAATATTAATAAGCTCTAGAGGCAAACTGCTTTTCTGAAGTTTCTTCCATAAAATATTGTATAGGACCAGGTCGAAGGCCTTAGAGAGATCAAGGAAACAGGCAACGATTGGCGTTTCTCTCTTTACGTATTATTATTTTAATATTTAATGACGTTTTCAGAGGCTATCATGGTACTTTAGGTCAATGATACCAGTAAACACGAGAACTGTGCGTTCGATACCCACTAAGGTGTTACTTTCATTTCCTTTAGACAAGAATGTCAAAGTTACCTAAATATTGCACCATTTAACAGCCAAAGTCTTGAAATTTCTTTTAACTAGTCATTATTGAATACAGATAGTTTAACATTTTTTTTATATTGTTGCTTATTGCTGTTTGGATGGCAGAACTCTACGCCGCTGTTTGACTCAAGCAAATTATAGGAAATAATTAAAATATAATTAAACTTTCCCCACAATTGGAAATAAATTCAATACCTGTGCATTTCTAGCCAAATTTCCCACTATGCTTCCAGGGCTATAGCAAATTTTGTTAAATAAAACTTGACTTTAGTTTACTAGCCTATTTAGTCTATGATACCTGTCTGGCAACCGAGATAAGGTTAGAACAATAGATGGCATTGAAGCGAAAACTAAATAGCACTAAATAAATTTATAGCGGGGTGAACTAAAGCACAGTACTTGTATATCATTGCAACGTCATCGGTAATGGATACTATCATATTTTTATGCAAATATGCTACCTTTATAGACTTATCTAGAAGAAATCAGTTGAGTACGTTCATATAAAAATTGGCTTACTGGAAAATGCAAGGCGAACTCTGAAGGCGTCCTCTGTTCAAAAGAACTTTATGACAATTTCTTATTTGTTTTAAATGTAAAGTTTTATGTACAAGCTTTAAGCTCTATTAACAAACGCTACTGTCTCCTTTGCTTCGTCCACTGTGAACAGTCCCTGAATATATATGCAATCGGAAGAGTCTACATGTCTTTTGTCATTTTCTTTTAGTCTAATGAATATCATGAAGGTGAAAATGTACTTTTGTATAATTTACCAATGAAAACTTTTCAATATAAACTTTGTTTCAGTTTATGTGTATTCAAAATATAGTAGAGTGAAGGAAATAATGAAAGAAAAATATGGAAGATGCATGAGCCAAAAAATATATTAAAGAAAGCTATGATAAAATAAAACGTTTAACACTTCAGCAATAAATAAAATAAAGAATCAGTTTGTTTAAGAAAATTCTAACACAAATTTCACTTAAGCAGGATTGTGGGTAACTTTTATGAGTCGCCGTAGGACTATAAAATAACAAAGCCCGACCATAATGTATTGTTCAGAATATACATTATAAAACGGCCAAATATGCTATGCGGGGTAAGCGCGGTTTTATCGTTTTACTTAGATTTTTTTGGTTTAACAATTTATTGCTGGCAAAGTATTTTGAGAAGATGTGGAAAATAAATGTGTACGTGTATTCCTTACTTGATTTTTTGTTTGAAGATTGACGCGTTGATTGTTGACTGTTTTAAAATATATAGTATTTTAAACCCCGTCTATCTGTTTGTCTGTGGCATCGTAGCTCCTAAATTAATGAACCATAGGCACTATTCATCGCAGTGGTCTTTAGCTGTAATTTCTGAATTCTTTTGCCAAGACAAGGTCGTCCTCTCACTCCCGTGACAGGGCAATGTTGCAGGGATATCGCACCTCACTGTAATCGGGATGATTGTGAGGGCGATTCTCATTCAGAAGAACGCGAATACAATCACGGCATAGTACTTCTCCATTCATCAAGTAATATGACGAAAATTAGATGAGTTAAGAGTACCCTAACACAAGGTTATCCTCATATATTCTGCGGTGTCTACCTGTTTACGATACATGACTCAATTTTAATATTATTTCTTTTAGTAAATGGTTTATTTCACATAAACACTAAATACAAACAATTTTATCGATAAACTATAAGATTGAAAAAAATTGTAATAGCTACGTTATTATGAGCATGAGCATGAGCTCAAGCGTGCGATTGTAAATGTGTTACATTCTGGATTCAATTGCTCTTAAAAAAACAAATATTCACACTTTTTATTTTTTTTTGCACTGGTACGTAACCGAGCTAAAGCGGCTTGACATCCGCTTCTTAAGACTGAATGTCTCCAAAACTACCCCGTTTTTCACGGGAAATTCGTAATATTCCGTGATGATACAAAGCAAAGCTAATATTTTCCCCCGCATTCACGTCTTTTGTATAATAAATTTCATTAAAGTCAGTTCAAATCTGGCCAACTTGCTTGTTTTTTACGAACCACGAAAAGACAAACAAACAGATTAATTATGTGTCTATGTATATGCCCCAGATAATATATTTTGCTCAACCACAGATACTATATTTTTCTACTTACAGTCAACACAGTCTTACTGCGCCACGAACAGCTCAATTTTCTATAAAATTTATGTCGCTAAAAATTGCCTACATAGCGTATATTTCTGCTATCTATTTTCTATTTTACCTACAATAAACATATAACGTTTCCGAACCTATGATAATGAAGAAACTTGTGGATGTTTAGTACGTCATATTATTGCTAGTGTTATAGCCTCATGACCCACCCATACCTAGATCTTAAATGTTAAAACGTTCTACGTAAAGGTACGGTCGAGCTTAATTATATGTTATTTTTTTTATTTTATAAGTGCATGTGAGAATGTGGGTTCGATTTCCATTTAATATTTTATATTTTTTTTATTTTCGAATTTGAGGCAGTGCGCGTTGAGTGGCGGAATTCAACGCCGCGCTTTGCCTTATTACCAGAGCGAAAAAATTAAACATTAAATATTTAAATTGAAAATATTAAATATTTCCCAGAAACCCAGAACCTGTCGGTTACAGTCACATGGTTGTGCCGCAGCGCCACGGCAGGCCTCAAATTAGAATAATAACAATAATTTTTGAGACTATTGTGGCCCAGTGGCATAACAAGGTGACTGGAACCGCGTTGATTATGGGCTTAGTTAATTCCTACTCAGAAGAATGAAATATTAAGGCGCGGAGTTGAGCTCCGCTACTTTACATGCAATGCTATGCAATTAATTCGGCGGGAAGTGGATTCACCAACGATCCACGAAATCGACTCCCAATCAGTCAAATGCTATCCCATTGCGCTACGCTGGCTTCATATATTGTATAAGAAAGTAAATTACTAGGAAATAGAAAAATTTTACAATATCCTAAGCACTACAAACTCTCGACGGTTTCTAGTGAATAGCTTCAAGATAGTTTATTTGCTCGGACTTGCCTGCGTTCGCTTTAACTTAAATGACCTACCACGATATCTTTGTTGGAACGGTTTTCTCAATATAGTTATTTACTGTACTCAATATAGTTATTTAGTGTATTTATATTTTTTATCACTTTCACGCTGCATCACGCACATACCAGGTTATGCAGAGGGAATTTGGTATCAAGACCACAAGCGTACGATTCTAAAGGCGATAGGTTGTAGGTTCGTTACCTACTTGAGGTTTTCTAATATGAAATATTTTCGTTTTGGTAACAAGACTATAGAGTTGAGTCGCGCCAATCAACACGTAGTGCCTCAAAATTGTCCAAATTCATTGAAAATATATATAAATAAAGAACGTACTAAATAAAATATACGTATGTAAGAACTTAAGCAGATTAGAGAACATGTACATTTTTATATTTAAGTTTAAACCACAACTGAATTTGAATTCATTATACTTAATACGGTATGTGTCGACTAAACCACGTTAGTCTTATAACGTTATTAAAATTTACTAGACCAAATTGTCTTTGTCTCTAAAATACCTTAAAATACAGGGTACTTTATTTCAAGAACGTATTCTTGTGAGCATTCTTCCACATGATAAAATTGGCATGAAAATCTTAAAGTGCACGGAAAACTTGAAAGTAGCAATCGTCTGTAGCGAATTTTTTTTTATGGAAATGACAAGGCAAACGAGCGTACGGGTCACCTGATGGTGAGTGATCACCGTCGCTCACGGCCCCGTGTAACACCAATGGAGCTACAGGTGCGTTGCCGGCCTTTGAGGTGAAGGTAGACGCGCTTTTTAAAGGTACCCATGTCGTATCGACCTGGAAATACTGCCGCGGGTAGGTCGTTCCAAATGTATGACGCGTGGAAGGAAATTCCTATGAAACCGCACAGTAGTGGAGTGCCATGTGTCCAGATGATGTGGATGGTACATTAACTTGTGACGTACTGCGCAGTAGTCCTTAGCTATAATTTCTGAAAATCAGATTAGCGGTATAAGAGCTATAACTACTTTGCCAAGATGAGGTTGTGAGAGTGAGAGGTGGTGATGGTGCAGGGACATCGCACCTGACTGTAAGCGGGATGGTTAAGAGATCCTCATTCGGAAGAACGCGTTATTTTTACTCTTTCTATTTTTAAAAGGCAATCAGGCATAGTGCTTCTTTACTCAACAACCAATATGACGAAAATTAAATGAGAACAGAGTGTCCTAACACGAGATTCTCCCTATATTTCCCACTAGATTCGGGATACAGTAAAACTATAAAAAAATGTAAAAAATACTTCGAAGTTAATTAAATATGTAAAGTTCCTATCTTAATGAGCGTTCTAAAGTAACAATATACAGTGTAAACTCTTTATAACGTTATCCTTTATAACGATAAACTCCCTATAAAGTAGAAGTGTACACAACTTGGTTGGTTTGTGTTAAAACCCATACATTGATACACTCTTTATAACGATACAGCCGTTCTCTATTACGAAGAAATGTGTTCATATTTTAACAGTAAATACATATTTATTTTCGGTATTATTCTTTATGTTATCTTATCAGGTAACAAAAGACTTTGAAGCTCCGAAACATCTGAAGGTCGTAAACGGTCGGTCTAGCTTTTGTTATTCTTAATTGCCTTGAACACGTGCAACATGACGCTTTGTTTTCTTGGGAGTGCCAACCAAACCAACATTGAAACTGTTAACATGGCCAGTAAAAGAAAAGCGATTTGTGTTGACGAAAAAGTTTGTGTGATACGTGCGATTGAAAAAGGAGAAAAGAAAAGTGACGTTGGAAGACGTTTTAAACT